>JAHDVE020002937.1:0-41508 GCA_022606495.2 Halesus radiatus | reverse complement strand
AATGTACGAATATCTGTTTTAAAATTTGTATCACATGTTATGATTTTCTCACAGCGCGAATAAAATTTCTTTTCAATCAACATAAAATCAATTCCGTTGGCGGTGCACTTTTGACTAATGAATATTTCATATAAATTTGAGGATTTGAAGGATTTGTGCATATTGACTTGGCAGGGGAGGTATAAAAGAGGGGTGGATCAATTTAACCCCTTGTGGCCAGTCGGAGCTATTCCGGGGCGTACAATTAGGGTAATGTATGTAACGGATACTTCATAGCGTCTATAATTATTATGTCTTGCATAAATAGCTTTAAATTCTCATCTGGAAGGAAAATTTTTGCTAATTGTGTTGATCTTCTCCAGTTATAAAATAATTCTCAACATTTATTGTAAACATTAAAGCGTTATCACATCCTATGACATCCTTATTTGCAGTGGCGGCTCGTGACTGTTGAGTGTGCTAAAGTGCCAAGATTAAAAAAGGGAATTATTGATGTTGTTGTGTCCGAAAACGATTTTTATATTATGCGAAGATTTTCAAGATTTTTCATTATAGCGATGCGCTTCTCAGGTTTTCTGAAAGATCTTCATACAAAATAGGTATTTCCCCACCTTCATCTTCCCCTTCTCTTTCCCCTTCCGAAATAACTTCAGCCTCACAACATTTCCCAATTGGGTACGCCATAGTTTCACTGGCTTCAGACGGTTGGGAGCAGTTGAGACTCTTGTGCGGTATTCATGTAAAAATATATATATATATATTTTCGACTAGAACAATATTCAATAATGTCGAATTTTTTAATCTTAGCACTCTGGCACACCCAAATGACAGGACGCCACTGTTTATTTGGTGTATTTTGTGAGGCTGAATGGTACGAAAATATATTGGGAGGAGGAACGTTAGAAAGTACCTGGCTATTCAGACATGATCACTACACGCCAAAATCCATTTTACGCAACGTTTCGTATCTGTATGGTAGTCATTCATCAGGGCTATATCGAGAGTATCCTCCACTCTGGAAATGGAGTGTTATGTAAATACCCGTATTGCAGCACACATGGGAGGTGCAAAATAACTCATATTTGCTGACTAATTCTCTCGAATTTGTGAGCAAATCTATCTTCGCTGTGATTTAAAAAAATTAATTTGGTTCTCGGAAGAAAAAATAATTACCCTATAAATATGCTACTAAGCCATCAGCGGCATGTATCTATGAGACATCGCCTGGTATCATACCATTGTTTGGACAGAACTTCTGGCCGGCAGTCGGGTGGATCGAGGTACTTACCACGGGATAAATCTTATGGTGGAAAACTTATTTATTAACATATTGTTGCATATTCGGTCTTTACAAAGGGATTCTTTTATTGCGTATCTTTTATCTATATAGTCGCACTTCCCATGGTCGGTTCAGCTTAACTATGACAGAAACCATGACTAGAAGAAAACTTAAGTAAGCACTCAAGTCTGTGCATGTTTTCTCTCAGTTTTCTCCGCATGACTTCACCAACATAAGCTCAAAGAGTAGGCAAAACATCCCATTACTCCGGGAAAATAAAAACATTTTCATCACTGCCTATTTCGAGTACAATGGCATTCGTAAACATAAAAAAAATACCAAAAATTCCTCCCAAAAAACGAATAGTCACGTTTCTCGAATACCCATCAATACGCATAGCAAATACACATTAGCATTTTTATGATAATGTTCTGCCATACATTCCCTTTTAATGGCCATCGATAAAAAAAGTTTTTTCGCAGATCATTTGATATTCAAACGTTTCCTAAATGCAGCCCTCTTGACGATAATGACTACATGACTGGGCCATTTCTGTGTACATTAAAGTTGGAAAAACGGTAAAATATTCATCGGATAATAAAATAACTGTAGAGATAACCATCTATGATGATACGTAGGTATGTAAAAACCACAAATATTTTACATGAGCATTTAATTTCTCTTACATAGGAGAGAAGGTACATATTATAATAAATTCGTTGAATACTCTCTCAAAAACAGTAAACTTCAAATAAGTACGAGTACAAAAAAATTGTTTGTTTCACCCGACCTTTCATAGATTAAAAGAACACTTAAAATATTATAAATTTTCTATATGTCCATTCCGAGAAATTCTCAAGGATAAAGTTATATTTTCATAAACATATTATTTATTTACGATATATTGACACTAGATACATGTACAAACTGAATATATGTACATAGTGAGTGATGATATATATATGATGAAAGCATGTATGGAGAATGAGCTAATGAATATAGGTCAATCTAAAGTCATGGTGTTTGAAAGAAAGAGTGTGAAAACAGTGTGCAATATAGTTGGAGCAGGTTGATGAGTTTGTATTTACAAGAGGTGGAAATACTGATAGGGATATTGAAAGAAGGGTGAATACAGGAAAGACCATTAGCGGAGGACTGAACGCAGTTGGCGCTAACAGAAGCGAAGCTAACAGTTCGAAATATAGTGCTGATACTAACGCTGATATATGACAGTGAGGCATAGAACTGGCAGAGGAAGGATGAAAGTAGACTGAATGCTGTGGATCTGAGGCGCTTAGATGGTTTGGGCATGTAGATCGAATGAACGAAGAAAGGTGTCTAAGGAGAATCTATGGTGCGAATGTGAGTGGAAGAAGAAGACATGGCACGATCAAGTGAATCAAATACTCGAGTCGTGCCATGTCAGAAGTGGGAATAACAGAAGAGAATATGTGAGACGATGTATGAATGTGAATGAAGCAAGAGTTTATGCCAAGCTAGAGTTATTTGGCTCTCCGTCCTCTCTGCCCACCCTTGCGGAGAAACAGAATAATGGTTCGTTAGTTAGTTAGTTAGACAAACATATTTTAAGATTTGTAAACGTAGATATAAAAAAATTTAAAACATTTTTTTGGAATACTTATCTTTTAAATTTAGCTACAACGTACATTCGTTTTTCTGTGTACGTATGCAGGCTTTGTAGAAGTGACGGTCTCCTAGTTTTTGCTGCAAAACAATACATAATGCATATATGAGAAGTTACTTTGCGTTTCAGAGAAACGTGACACTTCATATCAATTCATTTTATCAGTTTTATTTTAAATATCTAAATAAGGTTGTTTGACGTAAAATAAAATAATAACTATGTATTTAAAAATTGTGTTGCCAAAATTATTTGTATGGTAGGTCGGTGAAACGTCCTCATTATAACAGCAAACGATTGTATGAAAATAAGCCTGAACCAAAATATCATTGGGTAATTGCTCATTATAGCCGTGAACACGCTATTGCCGTTATCGTTATAAACGAGTTTGACTGTACATAATGAAATATCCTACAAAAAATTAAGGGTAACACCTTTGAATACCAAGTAATAATAAATGTAACTAAATCTTTTCAATTTAACACCTGCTTTCCTCAGCACCGGTTTTTTACCCTGTAAAAGGAAACATGTTTTTATAATATCTAAATGTCTGACATGAGATAGCTCTCGTCAAGGTATTTTTTTTCAAAAAAAATTGTCATAAAGCCATGTAGATTTATTTTCTCAATACGTGCTTGGAAATAACATAAGTTTTTTGGAAACGTACACACCCAAACATTGATTGCAGGACGACTGGAATTTAATGTCAAATATGTAATGACGATTGTGGTAACTATTTGTGAAGATGCTAAGAATTTATAAAATAATGTAAGTATTATTACCATCGATAAATTCAATGGTGTTGCTGCGGAAAAATCGATTTCGTGGTGGTGAGGTTCTGTGTAGATGTCTTCTATCCGGCCGGAAATGCCAAACATTAAAAAATGGGGTTTAACTTATGTTTTTGTAATAATTGATTTTATAATAGGTTCATATATAACCGAAGCCATTGAACGTGTATTTTTCAAGTCATCAGCTTTTAAATCTACTGTAAATAGGTTAAACCCTTCAAATCGCAATTTTTGGGAATGTTACTATTAAATTGTGTCAGATAAAATCATTTTCAAATAATTATATGGTAAAATCATATTAGTAGAAAAGAGGTATTTTTCATAGTAAATACCGTGTCATAGTAAACCATTCTTTTGTGTTTTTTTAAACTATTGATAAAATTAGTCAAACCACACATTTCATAATATTATTAATAGAAATGCAATATTTCCATTTCACGAAAACAAAAATATTCAGTTAATTTTTTCTTGAGATATTTAATAACAGTATTGCATATTTCAATTCAATATCTTGAATGTGTAGATTATAAAATCATATGGAATGTGACCAACAGCCTCGCATATTTTAAAAAGCAAGTCGGCCATCTTTTATCGCGTCATAGAAAATAGTGGTGTTACTAACTTACTTCATTTTTTTTATTCTCATTTCGTATCTTATATCATGTTTTATACTTTATGGTATTTTTAGAAATGCTTTCGTTTACTTTGATTTTTTCTTCTCTTTCTATATTTTATAGTTTACTTTATATTGTATTTACTTTATTTATCTTTATTATTTAGCATCTCTATCAATTGATAACCAAACTAAAACTATGTACCCTGTGAATATTTTTAACTGCATTATTAACACTTGTGCACTTCCCAATACTAATTTTATAAATAAGACAACGTTAATACCCTGTAAATGTTCCAGAACAATAAATATTGAACAGGTTTTACAAATAGTCCAATGTCAGTTTTTATCGTTTTCTTTAACGCTTTTATTTTGTGGCTTAATGGGTTTTATCTATTCACAGCGGAAATATTTCGTTAGTTACCACGTTCAGAATCTTGGTATTTTCAGCTGTCTATATTTGAAAAAAAAAACTGCCGAGAATCGACAAAATGTTAATTTATGTTTTCGTGCGTTTCTGGTCATTACCCTAATACAATGATATTCTATCAAAACTGGTATGTTCTGTTCTTCAAATTGAAACGTTATATTTATAGCTGAGGCATAAACATAGCTAGTTGTTATGTCGTTATATTGTATTTTCTATTTATCTTCTCATTCCGAAAACTACACAAGACTTTAATTTATTATTAATGCTGTGGCGAGGGACGACAAGACGAATTATAGCAAGGTCTTATTTCAATGCTTAATGCTGAGCTCATAAATTATGTATTTAAGGAGGGGTGATGAGAATGGGGAGGGTTGTGAGAGAGAGATAAGGGTGGATACTTTACTGGGTGATCTATTGATACTCAATTAGGATACTTACCCCACCGCCGGATGTTTTATAGTTACCAATATTACTCGGAAATGTACATATTTAAATTCACATTGCGCGTTTATTTGATGGGAGCAACCAATAAAATGCACCGCTTTTTGTGAATGGGGAATGGTGATAACCCTTTTCTCGTTGTCTGAAGTCAACGCGTATTTATAAGCTCCCAACTAACATTATTATTATTTTTATAAACAATAATTATTAGCCTGAAACACTCATCCAAATTGAAAAAAACCTTTCCGAGCAATGATAAATGTCGCCGACAGGACTCAAACCTGCACCCTTCTGATTGCCGGTCTGATGCTCTACCATTGAGCTACGTCGGCTTATCGCAAACCCGCCAAGTTAATCAATATATACTAGTGTTTCATTCAATAATTACTGTTTTTATTAAATTTACCTGTAAACAACCAACTATATTAGTATGAGAAAGGCTTGTAACGGCTAAATCCCAATAGAAAGGTGCAGGTTCGAGTCCTGTCGGCGACATTTATCTTTGCTTGGAAAGGTTTTTTTCAATTTGGATGAGTGTTTCAGGCTAATAATTATTGTTTATAAAAATAATAATTGTTACCATTTGCGATATGCACAAAAAATCTTGTCTTAAGTTTTTAAGAACTTTAGTTTATCAATTAATAAATATTTGACAAGTCAAAACAATTTTCACCAATAAAATGTAGACATAATTTGTCTCGACGCCATCTATTTGAGGGATTTAGCCGTTACAAGCCTTTCTCATACTAATAAAGTTGGTTGTTTACAGGTGAAATATAATAAAAACAGTAATTATTGAATGAAACACTAGTATATATTGATTAACTTGGCGGGTTTGCGATAAACCGACGTAGCTCAATGGTAGAGCATCTGACCGGATATTAGAAGGGTGTGGGTTCGAGTCCTGCCGGCGACATTTATCTTTGCTCGGAAGGTTTTTTCAATTTGGATGAGTGTTTTCAGGCTAATAATTATTGTTTATAAAAATAATTGTTACCCTTTATGCTATGCACAAAAATCTTGTCTTAAGTTTTTAAGAACCTTAGTTTATCAATTAATAAACACTATTATTGTTTCATTTAATTATGTTACGATATTGGCACTCGAATTTATTTTTCAAAGTTGCTATATATATTTTTTTTAATTAATGAAATAATATATGGAAGAGGAGTGTACATTAATGCAGTAATTTTTTAAGAGTTAAATAATATTAATGTCACATGTATAAGCATTAATTGAACATACATAAGTAAATGTGGTGTTTAGAGACATTCGTATTTTGTATAAGTATATTATATCGTAACAAAGGTATTGCTATTAAAAAGAAGTAGATAATGTATTTAGAATATTTTTAAGGAAAAAAAATGCTATTTTGTATGACTAACTTAGGTGATAATAGTTTTTTTCTTGAGAATGTCTTTAAAATATTTCTTGACAGAATTCTTACATTTTTATTTTGTCAGTAATGCTTCTGATTTCTTTCGGGAACCCATTAAAAAAACACTTTCCTTGGTAAGTATAGCGGTGTTGTGCTATTTAAGTCTATTACATTTTTTTAGTTATGAAGGAGTATTAATCTTTTTCTTGTAGAATTTGTTCACTTGCCGAATAATAAAATACGACATACTTAAGTACGCAGTCGACTTAAGACAAATACGCTACAGATTCCTACCTTCAAATAATATAACTAAATGTTCCCGAAGGTGTATGCAGAGAGGATATATGGTAGTAGATATAAAAAAAATATATAGACGCCTGCACATATAAGTATATCGACTTTGGTTATACGGCTGCATATCCTCTTTGCATAATTATTTTACAAATGAGGACCTACAGCACAAAAAATCTTTTAAGGGATCAACTGTCGGGGGGCCAACTGTCATGGAATCGTTTTTGAGTACCCAAATATAATGCAGGTACCAGCCTGAAGATAAAAGTGATTGTACGAAACCGGTCTGGCATGATAAAATAAACAAGGTAAGTAAAGTTTAAATTTGTTTCATTGTACTCAGTACCCTAATACAAACAGTCCTTAGCACAATTCGGACATTTTATTTTATGTATTGAGAGCGGTGAGCTTTCCCCGCGGTGAAAGTTCCGCGGTCGATTGTAGGTGATAAATGTATCGGACACCATCAAACATATAATTTAATGCATAGTTCATTGCACTACAGCAATTTTTAAATTCCAATACATCTTGCTAATTCTTATTTTTTCCCTTATAAGAAAGGAATTGTGAGACACTGCTTTGAAAAAACTGAAAATGCATGGATTCATACATTATACAGTAATAAATAAGTTTAACCCCTAAAAAAGTACAAAAAACACCATAAAACTATATCTCACATTTTTTAACGTTTAAGTAATAATTTACTCGTTTCATAGCCACACGTATTTTCTTCAGGAAGCCGAACTGTAAAACTTAAAAAGCTAAGGGTGAAATTATTAGTTACTGTTCTTCGCGTGAATATAGCCGAGAATTTTAATTAAAATAGCTCACTGGGGAGCAATTACTACGCTTGCAGCTTTTTGGTCCATAATAGTTTATAACCGGAACGCGGTAAGGAAATATTTTAATAAAATGTTCCCGCTCTTAAAAATAACACAGTTCTTAAATTCTCCAGTCAACTATTAAGTGCAGGAGATTTTTAACTTCTCTATTTATACCTGACTTACTCCTAAACGAACAACAGGACGGAAACAGTGGTTGGTAGATACTCTTAGTTTCACCCCGGTGTGTACAACTATTTATATTCGAAACGTCGTGTCGCTTGAAATATATTGGTAATTTTTTTAAATGCGAACACATTCTCTTTTATAAATTTTAAAATGTTTCTTTCCTCCCCTTTCTCTCTAAATTGCTTCATTTAGCTCTTGTTACTTCATTGTTATTATGAGGAGCGGCTGCCCTGCCTATTTCATGCATAACTTAATTTTGTATTTGATACCTATAAACTGCATGATCGAGTATAGGAGTAAAACAAATAAAATAATATAACAAGATATTTTGTCCATTGATTCG
This sequence comes from Halesus radiatus, assembly GCA_022606495.2. Classification (NCBI taxonomy): domain Eukaryota; kingdom Metazoa; phylum Arthropoda; class Insecta; order Trichoptera; family Limnephilidae; genus Halesus; species Halesus radiatus. The sequence goes on along the minus strand of JAHDVE020002937.1, from coordinate 33,290 downwards.
CTTTGCTCTTCCTAAAATAAACTCTAATTACCTTTTCCCCCTTGGTCGGCTCCCACTCCAACACCTAAATATTCATGTATGTCTATCATTACTTTATATCGTAGTTTAGTTTATTATATTGATCTGAAGTGGTTCAAAACAAATTTACGCGTTTATATTATAAAAATAAAATGGCTTAAGCCGTATTTGGTGACCAGATGAAAATATTCAGGCACTTTCTATTTTTCCTCTCCCCCATCTTCTTTCATTCCTTACTCCTTGCAGCCTCACAATATACCCATTCCGACTCGCTCAGAATAGTTGGGAGCAATTGGGACTCTTGTACGGTATTCACATTAAAACTTTTTTTTAAGTGATCAATGGTTGTTTCAAGGCTTCATAGCTCACTTGAAAAATGCATCACAAGCTGAAAATAGTTGCGTTGAACTTGTAATTCCTGACAGTGAAAGCTCTCTAAATACTAGTAATTCCTGACAGTGAAAGACCTCCAAAAAGCAACATATTGTGATCCATTTTTTTTAAATTTCGTTTGAGGATTGTATGTGTTTTAATTATAATTATTTAACGATTCCGATAATTTATATTATTTAAGTACTTTTTATGATTTAACATTAAATATACACTATAAAATAATTCTTACATTTCTATGACAAACGTTCGACAAACACGCCAGGGTTATTCAAGGTGAGCTATTACCCCCTTTGCACCATTCGGCCTGCATACGTGCACATTCTCATCAAAATTTGTTCATACCGTGTAATACGAAGCCGGGGGTTGGAATGTGAAATAATTATAATCGTATTAAGCTGCACCCTCCTCTAGTAAGGTAGAAATAGTTATTTGTGTTTTATGTGTATGCAATGCGCAAGTAATGGAATTATCTGACTAATGACAAGTGTTTAGAACACATATCTTGACAAGTTCATTATAACTTCATGACAAGGTTGTATTACCTTTTTATGTCCAGCTAGATAGAAATCCCATGAGTGTTGGGAAAAGAAGAAAATTGACAGAACATAAGTGGTACACAACTGAAAATAACACAACAACACAAAACAACAGTAATAATACATATTCAAAAATTTGTACAAAAATATACAAGTTCAATATAAAAGCAGAAGAAAATCAAAGTAGGTATTTACAAAAAAAAATGGTTATGGTTATCACAATTTATTAAATAGTACCTGAAAGAAATAAAATACCACGAGTTTTTATACAGATCCACGTGTAGTTAAATGTACATTTACAAAATTAGTTTTTTAATTATAATTTAGGAGAATGCGAGGAAAAAAACAAAAATAAGCAAAAAAAGAAACCCAAAACGAAAATAGGACTACCAGGAAAATAAAAGTTTATATTCGCGGCTTTTGACCTCGCCTCTACCAAAAGAGTACTTATATAGACTAAGGTGAATAGAAATACAGGAAAAAACATATCCAAACAAACAAATAAACATACAAGCAAACAAACAAACTTCGAGGAAAAAACAGAGAGTGGTAATAAGATCAGCTATTTTCATTTTAAAATAATTTTACAGAATATTCATTTATAGCATTATTATTCATTTTTTATTAGGTTTTCTTTTTTCATATACTTGTATATATATCTGGGAAGTAGTAGGGGTAGGCAATATATTACAAAGATTTTATTCCTTACTTTGTACTGCGTGTTAGAGGAACACGAATTTTAGTGTTTTTTTTTTTTTTAATTTTATTTATCTAATATTTATTTATTTGATTGTGGAAAAAAGTGTACCTAATAACATTTCACAAAATATCAGATTGTTTTATCTTAATAACTTTTAACAAAATATCACATTACCATGTCATATTACATAAATAACATTTTAAAAATATATTAATTTATTATGTTAGGTACGTCGATAACTTCAGTTAGGGACATGACCTCGTTTTGAACAAAATATTTATTGCAGTCTTGAAGTAATTGAAGATTAAATGAAAAATGTCTACCTCTGAAGATAGGTAGTAGAAGAGTAGTCATTCTTCCCATGATTGGCATGATTGTTGGAGTATTGTGGTCTTGATTGCATAGTGGTTGTAACAAGTTCAACACAAGGTAATGACAAAGTTCATTGCAAAGACGTGACAAGTCGATAGGTTCATGACAAGTTCACGATAAATTTAAGCACAACACATATAGCATAATAAATAAATAAATATATAAACACATAAAAAAAATATAAAGTTGTTAAATCAATTTTAATAATTTCATTGTTAAGTTCCGCAAGAATTATAGGTTTTCATTATTGTTTCGAGGTTCAAAGCCATTTTCAAAGTGTGGTTCGGCCACGTTAAGGTGACTTACTCATATGATTTTATTTAACCGAACCCAATTTTTTACGGTGTTTTAATGTTTTTTGAGGCCGAAAACGGCGTCAAAATAATAAAAAAAAATCAATGCTTGCAGATCTTAACAATGAAATTATTAAATTTGAATCACTTTAAATTTAAAAAAAAATAAATTTAATGAAGTTCTACAATTTAATCGCACCAGCAAATAATGAATTTGAACAACCATAAAATTTGTTCCATAATGGTTAAATAATTTTAATACTTAATATTTGTATTCCATTTTCCAAAAATACAAGCTTAAAATAATTGCCTTTCAAACCACATTGTATCATGCAAATCCATTTCAAAAGTAATAATGTATGCAGCAAATGCATAAACGTAAAAAAAATTACGGTTGAAATTAATTTATTAACGTTTCTCCGTGTATTAAACACATTTTGAAACAACCCTGAAAATGCTGGAAAATAAAACCACATGATTTATTGAGGCAATATGGTAATAAAAACCCAATGATAATTTATTTCCCTCATTAATATGCAGGCAGAATTAAAGTCCAACGAAACACGAAACACATTGTTATCATTTTCGCTAACTGAAAACTATCGTGTGTGGTGTTTAGCCTCACGTTGAGCACGTTAAATGCAGGCGGTAAGTAGATAAGTAGTAAACATGTAACGAGTGGGTTAGGGGTATATTTAGAACAATAGTAATTAAGTATAACACAGGCGTTGCGTGCTTCTTATTTTTGTTCTAGGGTGTAACGTGTAAAGAGGCTTACCGGGTGGTTAAGAAGTTGCACTAAATTTTAAAATGTTAATTTTTTACTAATTATTAATACGTTCGTGAATAATGTAACGTCTCATCAACTAAAATTATTAAGTTTACCTATTCATGAGCGGTTGTTGTCTCATTGCTGAGGATTGTGATCCCCACTCACTCCAGTTGCCCTGATGAATCAGGCTCCTCCATTCCTCATGGTCCTGCACTGTATGAAGAACTGCGGACATCAGCGTTCTAGGGGTATGTGACACTTGATCAGTCCAATGCATCGGTGACCTTCTTCTGCTTCTTCTGCCGTCCATTTTGCCAGTGACTATGTGTTTCTCGAGGTTTGAGCTCTAAATTTGGCGACCAACCTGTTCAAACTACCTTTGAATATGTTGTAGGAAAACAGTGGATTACCTATTTTGGATGACTAACTCTTCCAGAATGGATAGATTAGCGCGCCTGGCTGTTCATTTAACACAGTCCACACATATTTAATTAGTCAAATAATTTTATTGTGGGAAAGCTCTTTCAGAGATAAGCAGAATTGAAATATTTTAAGAGTTCGAATTGCAACCTATAAAAAATAGTGAATCTTTTCTTTTACCACTCCTTACTTCCCTGTTTTATGAATACTCATTTATTGTATGGGTGCGCCAAAAGTTTTTGCACTTTTGATATCGTTGGTGCAGGAGAACCGTACGGGAAGGGCGCGCGTTTAGCGGCACCCGAAAGCACAGTTCTTGAAATTTTCTCGTCATAGATCGCTAGACGGGGTAACAACGCCCATTTTATGTAAAAAAAAAATTTCAAACATATCACCCCCTATGGGATCTTTCGTCACATGTTTCATGCTCGTTTCTGATACAATTTAAATCGCTGTCCGAGTGTAAATTTCGTTAAATCGTTGATAGAAAAGCAAGAGGAAACCAGTTCAATCTTCAAAGGATAGCTACAGAGAAGTAGCGAAGAGAACGTTGTGCAAGTTAACGCGTCTGTACGAGAAGATCCTGGCTTGTCATTGCGCATGCGTTCGACTGCTTTGACGATGCCCAGATCAACTTTGCGTTGAAAAGTGAATTGAATTTACAGCAGGACTTGGTTGCAGTCAAATGGCGCAACTTGCCATATATCCTATGCGACTATACCGCTGGTAATAGACATGTTCCCAAACAAACTGGTATCGCGAAGGGGCGAAATCTTATGGCCTTCCTGCAGCCCAGACTTCACACTCTGATTTTTCTAATTGGGGTTTTCTCGAAGTCGGATATACTTGAATGCACCAGCCATAATATCTCAACTAAAAGCGAAATTTGTCAAGAAATCATCCGACATACCTCGCGATTTTCGTACGAATCTTGTGCCAGATGCGAAGAATGCCATCGGCGCCAAATGGTGGTCATTTAGAAATAAATTTCCTGTTTATCTACTTTTATTAAAATAAATTTCGTACGACTTGTAGTATTCTTTTTAATAAGTTTTCGAAAGGTCAAAAACTTATGGCGCATCCTAATATCACGAATTTTTAGAGAAAACAATACTTAAATTAGTTTACCCTAGTTATTATGTGTTAGTTTTTCCCAAATGTAAAGAGTTTTTAAACTAACTAACTAACCATCACGCTGTTTCTCCGCAGGCGTGGGTAGAGAGGGCAGACCGCCAAATAGCTCGATCTTGGCATACACTTCTCGCTTCATTCACATTCGTACATCGTCTCATATATTCCCTTCTGTTATTCCGACTTCTGACATGACCCGACTCAAGTATTTAATTCACTTGATCGTGCCAAATCTTACTCGAGTGTTCCCGGCTTCTTCTTCCATTCACATTCGCGTCATATATTCTCCACATACTCCACTTTCTTCGTTCATTCGCTTTACATGCCCAAATAATCTTAGCATCCCTTTCTTAATCTTACTCATTTCTACAGCGTTCAGTCTATTTTCATCCTTCCTCGGCCAGTTCCATGCCTCATTGCCTTATGTCTGGGTTGGTACCAGCACTCCATGGTGGACTACTAGCTTCACTTCTTTGGACATTTTATTTATTAGCGCCAATCGCGTGTAGTCCTCCGTTAGTAGAATTTCTTGTATTCACCCTCTTTTCAATTTCCTTCTCGGTATTTTTATCTCTCGTGAACATTCTTCCCAAACACACAAACTTATCGATCTACTCCAAATATTCATCATTCACAACTATATTGCACATTGTTTTCGTACTCTCTCTTTCAAACACCAGGACTTTAGACTTACTTACATTAATAATTAGTTCATTCTTCAAACATACTTCGTTCATACTAGATATGAGGGATTTAATGATCTCATTTTATTGTATAATATTGATATTGTTAAATACCAACGAAACAATGATTAAAAGATATTCTAACTCAAGAAATACTACGAATGATTTTTTTCTGTAAATTCTAAATGGGTAATTTGGGAAACGTATAAGTGATTTTATAACTAAATACATATTCAAACATTTTGAGATATATTTAAAGATTAGAGTTTGTTGATTAAAAACCTTAAGAATTTTCCTAACAGCCAATATAGTAATTAAATATGCACCTACAAACTGATATTTAAGGCTTATTTTCAGTACTGGCCGTTAATAAGAAATAATTGAGAAAAAAAAACTGTGTCAACAAAGGTAAATCGGATAAAAAATAAACCAGTTATACATCAGAAGTATGTAAACAAATTGAATTGATAAACAATTTTCTCGTCGCGGTTTATTGTCTTATAAGGGAGACCAAGAGTACTACTACATTTATATAAACAAAATTTTAGTTAAAATTTAGTTGTAATTTTTAAAATGAAGTCAAAAATAAAAATCAATCATAGAGAATAGAGAAAGAAATCAAATATTGAACTCTGTCAAGAAATCTTTTAAAGACAAATGTTTTCAATTGAATTAACCTTACAAAAATTCTGAAATTTACTTACTTTCCGTAAAATTCTTTTAGATATATATTTGTATTTATTTTTAAATACATTATAATAGTTATGATACATAATGTAAATGTCTCTTTATACCACATTTACCATGTATAAGTTTTTTTCTAAATCAAACTGTAATGCACCTACTACAATACATATACATGTACACTATAGTGTATTGTTCTGCAACAATATCACACATATGTACAATGTATACACCTGTGATGTGGAAACTCTAAGAAATCTAAATTTTATTATTCGAATATCTCCTACTTTATAAGAATAAAAAAAATATGTTGATATCCTCATAAATGAATACATTTTTTACCGGTTTAATCCTGAATTATCCTTTCAAATAAGAAATCAGAATTTATGAAAAACATTGTTTAGGTTATTACTACGACTCCTTCAGGCACTCATTCGCCCAACAAACAGGCGTAATTGCATGTAGGTTACACTGTTACGACGAACGACACTTTTGTGGAAGTATTAAAATCATTAGCGTGTATAAATTCACCCCGCGGTTGCAATTTCGACGCGGTCAATGTTACCCCTCGGTCACATTTACCCCGCTTGGTTTACCGCATTATGCCCCATCGAATGTTACCATGACTGTCGAAGGGTTGAAATAAAATTGACGTATAAGCGACGTGGGGTAGATATGCATTCATATGGAAAGTGATACACAGGGGTTGATTGTTTCTTTTGTTAAATTGATAGTTTACCTTAGTGCTATAACAGGGAAATGGGTTTGCCGTATATCTATGTATAATCAATAGATCCGACTTCAGCCAGGATGTATTAGCTCTTTCCTTCTAAATGTATCGAACACCTAAAATACTCTAACTGCAAAACAAACTTTGTAGTTATCTATATATATATATATATATATATATATAAAAATCAATGTAAGTTTGTTTGTCCTCGCTGTTTCGCTGAAAATAGCACAGTTTATTTTAATTAGTGCCGGGAAGGTTTAGAAAGTAGTTTGAATGAAGTCCAATATGTAAGACTGTTGCTATAACGTTTTAAAATTAGTATGAAAAACATTGAACCCGCCATGTTTTATTTAGGTTAGCCCATAAATATAACACTCTGGTTAGCCACATATTCAAAAGAAGAAGGTTTTTTGGGTAGAATACTTTCCAAATGGAAAATACGAATAGGTGCCTAATGAACTAATGCCTAGGTGAACTTTATGATTTATATATATTTTGAAAAAATAAACGTTTGGAATGAAATAAAATATTCAAATGACTGTTTCTTTATTTGGAGATAGTTAATTTCACTGTCAAATCTATTATGGCACCCTAACGACAAGCAAGAATTCACAACTTCATAAATTTATTCCAAATCCCGAGCAAGGCCGGGTAAACATCAGCTAGTGATAACATAAAATCAAGTTTTTTGTTAGATAACAATATGATATTATTATGAATAAAGTAAGCCACTTTAATTTATTTATATATATTTCTGCATTCGACCGGTTTCGGTATGACTCAACCTTCTTCAGTAATGTACACATATATACTGTTTATTGCGATTGCTTCCATTCGATAAAAATTTTTTGGGTTTTTAGTGGCCCATTCTCACTGAATACTGACTTTCTGCTTAAAAGTAATGACCAAATTTACGTTATTATAAAACACGTGGTGACGTAATTTATTTTGTGCTCTTCTTGGCTTACAAGTCTTATAATCAAAATTGTATGTGTGGTTTAAAATGAGAATTAATACCCCTCACTGATGATATAAATAGCTACTTTAATTAAATAAAATTAAATAATAATAAAATTGTTGTATTTAAACCACTATTTAAATTTTTTTATCTAAATGTTTCGAAACCAATGGTTTTTTACTCAGGATAAAACGCATACTAAAAAATATTGAAATGAAAGCATTGACAAATAATTATAAACTTATTAATTGATAATTGATTAACTAAAGTTTTTAAGACAAGATTTTTGTGCATAACGCAAAGGGTAACACTTATTTTTATAAACTATAATTATTAGCCTGAAACACTCATCCAAATTGAGAAAACCTTTCCGAGAAAAGATAAATGTTGCCGACAGGACTCGAACCTGCAACCTTCTGATTGCCGGTCAGATGCTCTACCGTTGAGCTACATCGGCTTATCGCAAACCCGCCAAGTTAATCAATATATACTAGTGTTTCATTCAATAATTACTGTTTTTATTATATTTCACCTGTAAACAACCAACTTTATTAGTATGAGAAAGGCTTGTAACGGCTAAATCCCTCAATACATGGCGTCGAGACAAATTATGTCTACATTTTATTGGTGAAAATTGCATTGACTTGTCAAATATTTATTAATTGACAAACTAAAGTTTTTAAGACAAGATTTTTGTGCATAGCGCAAAGGGTAACAATTATTTTTATAAACAATAATTATTAATTATTAATTAAAAATTAAATTAGTCAAATAAAATAGTGGTGGGAGAAGGAAAATAATTGGCTATTAATGTAAAACTAATTAAATACAGTAAACAGATTTTTTATTATATTAATATTAGAAACAAAAAAAAAAAAAACAAAATCAAGAAACTGAATGGGAACAAAAAAAATTAAATGATGCCAAGCAGTTAATTTACATTTATTGAAGAAATTTAAATCTAATTTGCCACAAAATCTGAATTAGCGATTTCATCTAGAACGCCCGCCACATTACCCGGAAAATATAATACATTTTAATGTACCTTGTGGAAGTTCCGAGAGTTTATAATAAATAATTTTCTCCCGTATCCGCAGAAAAAATCTGCAACGGACAGCTGTCAAAACTCCATAAGACGCCATCCATACATTCCGCACCGAAGTAATATCTTGACCTACATTAATCCATCAAACCCGCGTGCGGAGATTTAATCTAAAATTTTACCGAAGAATTGCGTAACACTGCTGTGAAATCGGGGTTTTTGATAAAAAAAAAAATTATACGATTTGAAGCGGTATCAGAATTTTTCGCTTAGAAATGTTATGTTATTACAGAAATCTAGATTTTATTGTTACGGCTGTTTTTATTATTTCATTTGAATTACCGTCATCATAATCAGTCACTTTGACGTTCAAATTAATAATGGTGGAACGTTGATATTGTACAATTCTAGGAATTTGGCTTTTTGGAATCAACCCAGTAACAATCATCCGCCATCGATTAGCTACGGAATAGGAAATGAAAGCCAACTTTTTGGTCTTAGTTCCTATTACTGCTTGATCAAAAAATGTTTTCCTTAGTTTGCCGTTGTTGCACGTCTGTGTTAATTTTCTTAGCATAGTTGAGATGGCAATCGATGTTACCTTCCTTTTTAATCTTTAATATCTCAGTACGCCCACATGGAACTAGCCTTAAATATTTAAAAAAAAATCAGTTAACTAATCCAAATGTTATTACATATTAATTAAAATATATCTTTTCGAACTTTACCTTAGAAAAAAATCGTATATAGTATAGAGAATAATCAAACGGATATACGAGTTAAACAAAAATATATTAACCTGATATTCTCCCGATGAAGGAAGGGTGCTTCCGAAACCGGTAGAGTTTTGATAAAATAAAAGTGGTCTACAACAAATTTATGTGTTTTTCATTGTAAATTATGGCGAGCCACAAAGTTAATGCTTTTTACAAATATGTAATATATTAACCTTTAAACTAATTTTACAGTGAAATAAGTAAACGACTCAATCGATACTGCGATTCTGGCTTGTCATTTTCGGATTCGGAAGGATATTTTAGAGCGAAGTAACGGGAAGGTTAAGCCATTAATTCATTTGTTTTTATAATATGTATTCACCTGTGGTCCTCTCCTCATTCGGGTGTTGGCCATCACCAAGGCAGTTTTCCAGGAGGGATACAAATCGGCAGATGCTCTCTGGTGAAAAACCAACATTCAGTTTTAAAACGTGCGCAAATATACCATATATTATTTTTAAATGAATTAATTGTGAAACGGCACAAATTAATTAAATAAAATTTACTTGCGCACGCCGGGATTCGAATCCACGAACTTCGGATTCGTAGCCGAGAGCCTTGCTCCTCGACCACGGAGGATGTTTGAAATAGCTTTAGCTGTGTTTGACGACCAGGTCTGAAAAGCTAGGTGCTTCCCCACCTTCCTATTCTCCGTATCCTTCCCTACTTCATACCCTTCAGCCTCACAACAAACCCCAATTGGGGATGCCATAGTCTCACTGGCTTCAGACGGTTGGGAGCAGTTGGGACTCTTAGGCGGTATTTATATTTTAAAAAGCTTGGGTACTGCAGATAGCAACATGTCAGAAGAATTTTTGTAATTACAGCAAGTCGTTAGGTGGGAGTAAAAAGGCTATAACTGCTCTAAGCTTAGCTCTGATATATGAGAACTCAAACTTTTGTAGGTACTATTTTTTTTAATAATTTGAAACACTTTTTGCATAGTTTGTTGTTGCAATTAGTTGGTATTTTTTATGTATTAAAAACCAAACATATAACAAATTTACATAGTACCTTAAATAACAATTGAAACCTTTTTACTGCGAAACAATATCTTTACTCTCAATTCGAAAAGATTCTATGTATTTGTTTCTGTTTTTTTTACCCTCTTTACAATAAAGAGTTATTTTAGACAAACCTTTCTGTACTTTCTAAGAGCTGTTAAATTATTGAACAATATATGTTATGATAATTAATTTGATCACTACTGCTAAACTAACAAAAACTTGCATTACTGGCTTGCATTGCATCGTTTCTCATAATAAACAATAAAAAGGTAATTAATTTAAACTAAATTATCTTCCCCAACCTACTAAGGTAATATGAAGAAATATAAAATAAAAAAAAAAAATAAAAATACAACATCAAGAAGGCGTTGTTTCGGGTCGTAATTTTAAATTACATGCAGTCGTAATGTGTGTTCCAAAGGAACAGTGGTTTGTAATTTAAATTTAATCCCATAAAAGTGGTTGCACATAATTTGTTTATTATTTTATATATATCATCATATTTACATAGTTGATCAGATATAAAAAAAGAACTCGCCAATAATTGCCAAAATTGCTTCTAAAACTCGATCACTTTAATCGCCTATATGTTATAATTTAAAACAAAAATAAGCAAAATAGCTGCAAGGCGTAATAAATATTTGCTATACCTGTTGAATAAAAATGACCGTCCAAATGGTTGGGCATTTTGGCATCAAATCAAAAAATACTACAGTTAGTTACAATCAGTTGGAACCTCATAAAACGATTTTTTCATTATTTTCTAACTATTGTTGAACCCTTATCAACTTAAACCATGAATTTAGGCGCAATTAAAACCCTATTATTTAAAGAAAATGGTTTATCGACATTAGATGGCGCTGAATATTTTTTCCGGTGTAGTTTCGAAAGTAAAAACCATGATGAAAAAATCTCATTTTTCGCAAACACAATTGGAACCTTTTCACTCTCACCTAAAAAAATTTCGAATTCAAGTATGCGCAGCATCCTTCTAAAATACCCACATATTGTTACTGAGAGATATGTTATGAACATTTTCTTACTTACATTTTCTTATTTTCTTACTCGCAATTTTGCCATGAAATTACATAATAATTTTTTTATGGTACAAGTTGCATTGGAAACGTTTTAATATTTATTAAACATTTTATGGCAGGACATATTATGTTGGAAGAACAGCTCCCGTATAATATTTTCCACCCTATACTTAATGGTTCACAACGGGGGGTGAAATCGATCCCTGACTTTGGTCAGTGGAAGTTTATGACAACATTCTTTGCGAGTTTTTTTTTAATTATCCATTTTATTACACACTTTTAAACACATTTTATTATGAACACCAAACTAGGCACGTATTCGTGTAATAGTTGATGTTGATGGTCGTATGTAGAGCTAGATATTCGTTTAACAATTGCGATTGTTTTTAAGAACGTTTTTAAAGAAAAAAAAATTATGAATACATCAAAGTTTTTTTTTCTTTGAAAACTAGTTGAAGATTTAAAAAATCAAATAATAACATTTGAGTTGTAATATTTCTTTCTTTCAAATCTATTTATTATAAAATACATAGATTTTAACAAATTCGGTAGGCATATTTAAAGAATGGTTTGTTTGCAAAGTATTTCTACAAAATAATACACGCTGACAAGTATTTACAAAACAGAGGTAGATGCAACAGTTCACAAAAATAGTCGTAGCTCGGAATGGATTAATACGTATATTATAAAATACGATGTATCACAAGTATGGAATGGTATAAGTTTAATACTAACAATAAAATAATCAAGTAGAATTTTACAAATCAACCCGATTTCAAAATGCTACAGAACATTGACGCTGCCAGATGTATTACACTATAAAAAAAATCATTAAGAAAAGAATCACGTGGCAAATTAAGCTCGCGTGAGCAACTCCTCGACAGGGGTGACGTGAGGGTAGTGTGCCGGATTAGGGGTGGGGAAGGGAAAGGAGAAGGGAAGGTTGCAGAGGATAGAGGATAGAGGAGGGTTGAGAAAGGAAATGATGGATCGGCACAGAGCCTCCTGCCAGATGATCCGTATAAGTGAACAGCGAGACACTGCGGCGACCTGTTGACTTGTCGACTTTTGCAGAATTGTTGGTTTCCGAACGGCAGGAGAAATGAATGATTGACTATATTTTTCAATCTCAGTGATTTATTTTAAAGAGTTGTTTAGGTGTGAAAATTGTATTTTTCTTACAGTGGTTAGAAGGGGAGAAATAATCGCATCAATACAAGATACACGTGTTTCCTCGGGAATGGTATTTGTGGATAACATACTCGTGTGACATTCCACAACAATATAGATTAATGACTGAGAAGAGTGCAGTCGTATATAAATGTGTTAGATTCTATTCCTAAATATTATTATCGTACATCCACATGTAATTTAAGCTGGGTATTTATGCTTTAGAAAAATTCCTTTAGAAAAGTTAGAGGCTCTCAGGTGTAATAATGTACATAGCTAATGCTTGAAGCGAATTTTCACGCCCTTTTGTTTTATCTTTTGCTCCAATATAAAGTTTAAAGATCGTTTTTAATGGTAATAACTAAGTAAGTTGTTGTTTTGAGCTGAAAACAAAACCGTAACAATTTCAAAACGATTTCGTCGTATTTTTCTCTTTATTTGTTTTCTCTGAAGGTTGTGTGTTTTCTATCTCATCTAATGTTTTCTTAACCTTTTCAATACATACTGCAAAGATTTTTTTTTGTTTATTTGTTCTCCAAATTACAAAAAATGAATTTATTTATGGCAAATGGACCTCATTTTTACAGTTATAACAAAACGTTATGTCAACAGTTATTTATTTATTCATAAAAATTCATTTATTAATAATGACGCCACAATGTGAATACCAATCGTTTGAAGATATTTATGTAATAAAATTAATAAGAATATTTTGTGTACATCACTGTTTAGTATACAAATAACAACACGTTTCGGAAGCGAAGCTTCTCTCTTCAGGATACACAGTACATATATAGTAGATATTTATATGGAAAGTGGAATGGATATACATAAAAATAAATAAAAAAAACATATAACATAACAGGAACTAGTTAGGAGAGCAAAAAAAAAAACTACCGTAAAATTGACCGATCTCGTAGTCGGCTGAAAACAGTAATCTATTTTATTATTTCCTTGTCACAAGTAGGGTTTAGAATATCCTAAAACATTTAGCGGCCTCCATGGTTGAGGGGTAAGGCTCTCGACTACGAATCCGAAGGTCGCGGGTTCAAATCCCGGCGTGCGCAAGTAATTTTTATCTAATTAATTTGTGTTGTTTCACAATTAATTCATTTAAAAATAATATATAGTATATTTGCGCACGTTCCAGAGTGGAATATACTCTCAGTATCGCCCTGGTGAAAGACCACTATTCAGAATTGAAATGTTGCTTGAAATGGCTTTTAGCCGTGTTTGGCGACCAGATCTGAATAGCCAGGTATTTCCAACTTCCTCTTCCCCTTCTCCTTCCCCTTTCCAATACCTTCAGCCTTATGACATTCCGCAATTGGGAATGACATAGTCTCACTGGCTCCAGACGGTTGGGAGCAGTTGGGACTCTTGTGAGGTATTCATATAAAAAAAACAAGTTCTATGTCATGCGCTTTTTATTCAGGATGATGAGAAAATATGTTTTTTTATGTTTTAAACTCTCATGCTTAAATTTCATAAATAGTAGGAAAATCATTGTGTAATTAACAGCCAAATAATTATTCGGAAAACTCTTTTTCGCATATCGCGTTTGTCTACCCATAACAAGAACACGATAACAAAAAGACTCATAATTCACTTAGATTTTTTCTTTTTTTCCCGAGGTCCGTAACTTATTCAAACATCCCCGAAAACATTCATCCCTTAGCCTGTCTGCTATCCATTCTGCTGCGGAGGCAATAATTCCTCTCGCAAAGTCTACCCCCAAAAACTACCTCCGAACACTACCTTCTTTCGTCCCTCGAAATACAGCCTAGCTACCAGTGGCGTGCACTACTCAATGGAAAAAGGGTAGAATGTGCGTAGTTTTGTTCGGGTATGACTTAATGTTTGAATAATAATTACAATTTATAGATATCATAATCGTAAGTATACCATTGATATAAAGAGTATATAGTGCTACAAACTTATGTGGAAGAGCCTTATGAATGGTTCATTTTTAGTGACTTTGTCCGATGTCCGAAGTGATGAAACCAATTTGTATAAGCTAAAAATACAATCTTGTGAAAGAAGAATAAGTTTTATATAATGCAGGAACCGGGGTAAGTTGCAACTGAAAAGAAGATATTTTTTTAAGTAGCAACACTTTACATGGATATAACGATTGTGATAATAAAAAAACCCTCAAATTCATGGAAAACTATTTATCCATCAATAACTTCATGATATATAATCATTAAAGATTATATTAACAAATCTCAAAATGAAAAACAGAACAAAAAATACACGAAAAATAAAGATAGGTATCGATCGTATCTGGGAATCGATCCCAGGACCCGTGTATTACCGGGACTAGCACTCTAACCACTGAGCTAATGGGACCTCATTGAAAAATCAATGTCTTATATAAATAAAAATCGAATAGGTATATCCGAGACACTATCTAGATTGCATGTTAATTCGGGTAGGATCTTGTAATCATACGAAAAGACATGGAAATTAATTGAAGATTATGTTAGTAATTCTGAAATTTCATTCTTGTTAATTCTTAAAGGCCTCTGATTAATGGCCCTGATTGTAACATTAAAGGTTACTAACTCAAGCAATTTTCAGGTAAGAGGTAAAAGGACAAAAATCTTCAAACTGTTATCCTTAAATTCTATGAAGTACAATCCAAAATAGGTGCAGTTTGAAAACTAGTGAAAACAATTAAAAATGTTTTACTTAAAAATACAGTAAGTATTTCAAGTAAAATTTAAATAATTGCAGAAATAGGATTATTGTCTTTTGAAACCTTATAAACGTTCCTAATTACCCGTATATAATTTACTTAAATTTAGATAAATTATTCGTAGTATTTATTAAGTCTAAAAATGTGTATTTTTGGGTGCTGACCTTCATGCGTGCAAAATAGTTTTTCCCCGTGCTAAAATTTTGTAATCTATCGTGTTAATTATATGTATCTCGCCAGGTTAGTATGTTTCGATATATATTTATACATACATTTGTAATTAGATAGAGCCTGGGAAGCAATATTTGTACAGCGCCGTTGAGGTGATTTTTTTTACTAAAACGGCGTTGTACAAAATATCCAAATAATATTATTTTTAATTCGTCCCTAGGTTTTTTTTTAAGCTCTCATTTTTTAAAAGTAGGCGCAGATTTTAAGCCCTTGTGGGCTGCACGTCACTGTTATATACCTACTTCCCGGAGTGTTATTCCTGTTCTTGCGTCAGAGCCCGGTCTACCTGTGCCAGTTATTTGTAGTTCCGGCTCCGGATTCGCAGCCACAAATAACTCCAGGAAGCGTGGGCGTAGCGAGAGACCCATCTCAAACTACGGACTACGGCGCGGCGTAGAGACTCTCGATATTTTAATGTGAACATGAGATGTTTGCTTTTAATTTTCTCTATATTTACATGTTAAAATAAGATTTTGGATTTATACCGTTTTAAGCTTCAAAATAAGTCATTTAAATTTTATTTCCTCCGGTAGAATTGTAGTATTTTAAGCACTAAAAAAACCTTTAATAAAAAATGTAATGCGGAATAAGAAAAATGTACTTTTTAAAAAAACAACTGAGATCCTCATGTTGAACATATATTTTGGAAAACCAATTTTTTTCATATGTAATATTTCCTTGTCGTTATTTGTTTATTTGTGCTTTTACATGGATTTTAGAACATAATATAAAAAGCTATCAACATTGACATAAAATAGAAAACCAAAACGATGATATAATACAAATAATTAACGCTACATTATTCAAGCTACAATAGTATATATTGTAGGATTCATCAAATTTCTGGTATAGATAACGCTTTACAGTATAAATGGAGTCAGAAAATACATCAACAACACCTCCAAACCTGTTATATAAGTACAATGAAATTAAAACGATTTTTATCACCATTTTCATATAACAATGTTTAATTTTTTTTTTAACTACTCATTTCTAAAATAAAAAAAATAAATTCCCATTTTACGGGATTGTCATCCACGTGACGTTATATTGAAATAATAGTATAATTTAATCGAAATAATCGTAAGACGTATTAATACTTTTTAACACATATATATGTGTTTCAAAGTCTTAATTTTTTTTTTTAAATTAATGTAAATCAAATTTAATAATGTTATTATTAAGTTCTGCAAATATTTTTAATTTTATTATTGTGACAGCTGTTTCGGCATTTAAGGCCATTTTAAAACTGTCCTTAAACGCCGAAACAGCTGTCACAATAATAAAAACTAAAAATACTTGCAAAACTTAATAATAACATTATTAAATTTGATGCACATTCAATTTAAAAAAAAAAAAATGAACTTCTACGAATTAAGCACAAAAACACTTAATAAGAGTATTTTCATTATTTTTGTAATCAAAATGATCTGCTATAAACTTAACTAAACGCCGTATTCAAACTAGTAATGAAAGAACAGTCTGAAATATTTTCAGCAGTTTTGAAAGCCTTTATATACTGTACAATTCAATGAAATTTTCAGGCATACTGAAACCACAAAACCGTGGCCGCTACGCACAGCACTTACACACTAACCAGGGCTAATACTTACGTGTCATTAATTATATAAACTAGTCGTTAGCAGAACTCTAAATGTGGCAATTTAGATAGGAGACTTGGAGTTTACAATATAATATTGTTCAAATATGTAGAGGCTAATTTTACTAGAAGCAAAAATAAATTGGTAGTAAAATTAAAATGTCTTATGAAAAAAAAAACATACGTATAAACTTAGTTACGAGTTTTACTAGTTTTTTATTTATCTTACCGACAGCAAAACATGGAAAAAATTTAGGACTACGCGGAAAACTAATAAAAAATAAACTCGTAACCATTATTAATTGTTTTTGTGTTTAATTCGTAGAACACCATTTAATTATTTTTTTTTTAAATTAATGTAAATCAAATTTATGTTATCATTAAGTTCTGCAAGTATTTTTAGTTTTTATTATTGTGATAGCTGTTTCGGCGTTTAAGGCCATTTTCAAACTGTTGTTAATCCACATTGTGACGACTTATTAATATGATTTAATTTACCCCCACTCCTTTTCAATTTGGACGGGTAATGATTTATTATCGGTAAAACCGATTTTGTTAGAAAACAATTAAAATTCTGAATTCTGTGAGGTTTTTACATTTATAATGTGTTTGCTTGTATTTAACTGACAATCTTTTCTTAATTGATTTATTTAAATATTTCGTAACTATTTCCCGCAGGGCAGTTATTTTTAGTTTTTCACTTACATAATGGTAATTTATTTAAGCTAAAGTATAATTTTAGCAAGATTAAAAAAAACACGTATCTTCTGTATCAATATGGGTTTAACTTTACATTATCGTAAAATAATTGGATTAAAAAATAACTGGATTTTTTTACTTTATAGATAATGTGTAGAGATTCGTGAAGAATGCAAGGCTGATATAAGCGTAATGAGTTAGATTAAGAAAGGGACGCTAGGATGGTTTGGGCATGTAGAGCGAATGAACGAAGAAAGGAGTGTAAGAAGAATGTATGACGCGAATGTGAATGGAAGGCGAAGCCGGGGACGCCCGAGGAAGACATGGCACGATCAAGTGAATCAAATACTTGAGTCGGGCCATGTCACGAGAAGTTGGAATAATATAAGAGAATGTATGAGACGATGTATGAATGTGAATGAAGCAAGAAGTGTTTGCCAAGATCGAGTCGTTTGGCGGTCCTTCCTCTCTGCCTACCCCAGCGGAGAAACTGCATGATGGTTAATTAGTTAGTTAGTTAGTTAGTTAGTTAGTGTCGCAGTAAGTTTGCTCTGTATTATTATGTTATTTTTTTCGGGTTTTATGTATTAAACGAAAATGGTTTTACGGCTTTATTATCTAGTAACAAAATTGCGCTGTTTTAAGTAATTTAATTAATGAAAATAAATTCGAAAATCTAAGAAGATTAACAGAAATCTTTCGTACAGTTATTTTTCACCATTTTCTGTATTACCACATAATGGTTAACACAATTGCTTTAATAAAAAAAAAATATATATATTATTTTCAAATCAGTATTGATCCATTTACTAATTTGGTATTCTTTCAAATGCGATTTAATTGAAATTTTTAAGCTTGTAATTATAATATTACAATTTTCCCGACAACAATAAATTCTGACAATTTGGTAAACATTTTTTTTCATAATTACTTCCAAAAGCGCTGAAGGTTTTACGTTGGAACCCAGTTTTTAAATGTAATGTTGATGGTTAAGGTGATAAAATAGTAGTTAATATTTTGATTAAAAAAACGAACTTAACATTGTAAAAACCTGTGTTATATTCGAATGAATTTAGTCAACATGCGAATCACATATAACGGGGTTCCAGAAGATTAGAACGAAATCGTTTATTTTGCATGAGAAATGAATACACCGTAAGGATTTTCTAAATATCACAATAAAATTACGGAAGCTTTTTTGTTACCAATGTTTGAATGATCAAAACGCAGCTTTATTAGATGCTTCTTATATAATTATTGTAGGTGATCAGACTTCGATGATCTGCAAAGCTCCCGTAAGTACTCAGGACATTGAATAATTTCCTACATCCAATTTTTCACCCTTTACTTTTGACAATAGTCCTCTTCTTATTGAGTACATCAGGGTCCTCATTAGCCTTTGGCAATGTTTCCTGGCTTCACAGGAATGTAAAAGCCTTCCTGAAATTGAAGCAAAATATTGGTCCTATAAATGAATCAATGTTTTTTCCATCTCCTCGTATTTTTTCTAATGTAGAATTGTGTCGATAAAATCCTATTAGTTCCTTCAGTATTTTTTTCCATAAATATTGGGTAGTTGTCTGACTTATTCAGAAAATGAACCATCTGGGAAACTATGTTTCAAAAGCACAATCTCCGTTTTCAGAAGTATAATATTTTTCGTTAAAGACCCTTATTTGCGTCTTCTCACGATGTTCGTATGATATTCTATCAAATGTAGCATTACATAAATTAATTGGTAGGTTAAAAAAAACGGTTTAATCGAATCATGATAAGAAACCAAATCGCGGTCTCTATTCAATTGTGCTGGAAATAACGACAGGTGCGCGGCATGTCCCGGGCTTAATTAATACCTCGGCATCACCTGTTTCTCCCTCCCCTATTTCTGAACTGCTAAGGGTAGGTAATAAATATTTCACCCTGTAATTAACTTGATATATTACCGAGCCTATTTTCCGTGGAGAAATAAGGGCGAAAGAACAATATTTTTATTTTTTTTTAATTCGTATTGCATTACTCACGAATAACATTATTTTTCATTTTCAATGCTAAAATATTTAATAACGTTCTTTATTCAAAAGAAAGCAATCTTGTTGTAATTGAGTGTATTATCGTAACATATCTCGTTATAAGTGTTTTCACAGGAGATAAAAATATATTAACAAAGCCTCGTTCATGTACATGAAGAATTTTCCAGTATGGAAAATGTTCTCGGTATTGTTAGGCGATCTTAAATTTTCTTTATCGTTGCTTTGAGAGTAAAGAAGAGAAACTCATTTAAAACTCTTTTTTATCCGATATCTTATCATTCAACTAGTAAAAATCGCTTCACAACATTTCTCAACTTTGAACTGCCAAGGGACATGTCGTGACATTTTCCAAATTTTAACGATTTTCAAGAATTAATTATTTTAGCTTGAACTTTTACAGAAGTTTTATTTTATTTTTATATATATGAAAATAAAATTAAATGCTGTCAGCTGAAATGAGTTGAAATGCTGTGCCTACCCTTTTTCCACATTTCAGAAAAAAAATTCAAAAAATTCTTATTTCTTGATCGTTCTCCCGTAAGAAAATGTTTCTACTTAGCAAATGTTTAATATTTAGTTGCAATTTGCCTTAAGGATCTTTATTTTTCGTGCTTTATGGTGTAATGAATAATAATAATTAACATCTAAAAGGCTGCAGCCAACCCTTGATCAAGGCTTAATTCACGCCACTGGTAGGTAGGTATTACATCCCATGTTTGAATTATTTTGCAATACTTGTTAATATATATTTATAGAGCTAAAACACCATGTAATAATGTGGATTTTAACTAAAATTTTATTATTATAGTGGTTCTAGAGAGAGATCGTACGTCCGTCATTGCTTTCTGTCTTTAGTTTTCGTACAAGACGCGTGGAAATTGAATTTTTAATTTTATTTATTTGTTTATTCTTCATAGAAGACATTTACATGTTGATACATTTATCATATAGTTATTCAAAGGAGTACAATAATATAGTACATATAATAATAATTAGAGCGTAAAAGAAGTAAGTAGGTACAAAATAAGTAAGCAGTTACAGAATAATGAATAACAATTTTACCTGTTGTTCCATTATAACTTAAGGTTGTGTAAAAAAGTATAACAATGTTCATAATATAATAACATTAATATAAAGGAAGTAAGAAGGTAGAGACTATATAAGTAACTAGTTACAGCGCAATGGGTGGGTAATGGGTTTAAATTATTATGATGTTGTAAAACATGAACAGTTGTAAAGCGTGTATACAATACAGCAAACCGTTATTACGTCCGATTTGGTATTTTGTACAAACATAAAGTAATAAAAACAAGACAAAAAAGGTGCACATGAAAAAACTTAATACATTTTATAAAATCATTCAATAAACCGATTTTTAGCCTAGACACAGAGTTCTAACGGTAAACATCAATCCATTATGCAGGACGATCGTTGATGACACACGTACGACCTCTGGCTGGGACTACTGTACCAAGTTATTACTAATAGTTTTGTTCCTTTTGTTGAAAAATCTAAACAATGATTCCGTATTATGTTTTCAAAGAAATACTTATATAAAACATAATTTTAATGATTAACATTACGACTAAAATAAAGTAATGTTTTTGTGGAAAGAAAAAAATCAAACGAAAATATGTTTACTATTCATGCGAATAAACTTTTTGGGGAAAATAAATATTTTAATCGAGGGGAAAGAACGAGAAAAAATAACGAATTCATGAAGAAAAAAAAATCTAATAGCGAATACTAGTTTACTTACGTAGTTAAATTAAATCAAAACAGCAATAAATTATTTTTAAATGCGATTCCATTCAACTTCTGTCTCCTCGACCGGGAGATTTATAAAAGACCTTCGGTCCCTCATTTTGTAGCATTTACATTAGTTTAGAGCACCGAAATTTGTTTTGCTGGTATCCAGATCACCTTTGTACACTACTCGGCGACATTACAATAATTTTTTTTTTCAATCGCATCTGCTGCAGTCACAGCCGTTGTGTGCATAATGATGTCTCTTTTATCAGTTTCCCTATCACACATTTGTACTGAACCAAGTGACTTCTGATGCCGTCGACTGGCTGAATAACCCCAGCATCCCACTAAAACCTCCACCGACTCTTCTCCACCACACAAAGAAGAAGAATCATTTGCAAGGATCATATTTTTTAAATGATTAATTAATTAATACGTAGCTCAACGGTAGAGCATCTGACCGGATATTAGAAGGGTGCGAGTTCGAGTCCTGCCGGCGACATTTATCTTTGCTCGGAAGGTTTTTTTCAATTTGGATGAGTGTTTTAGATTAATAATTATTGTTTATAAAATAATAATTGTTACCCTTTGCGCTATGCACAAAAATCTTGTCTTAAGTTTTTAAGAACTTTAGTTTATCAATTAATAAATATTTGACAAGTCAAAGCAATTTTCACCAATAAATGTAGACATAATTTGTCTCGACGCCATCTATTTGAGGGATTTTGCCGTTACAAGCCTCTCTCATACTAATAAAGTTGGTTGTTTACAGGTGAAAATATAATAAAAACAGTAATTATTGAATGGAACACTAGTATATATTGATTAACTTGGCGGGTTTGCGATAAGCCGACGTAGCTCAACGGCAGAGCATCTGACCGGACATTAGAAGGGTGCGGGTTCGAGTCCTGCCGGCGACATTTATCTTTGCTCGGAAGGTTTTTTCAATTTGGATGAGTGTTTTAGATTAATAATTATTGTTTATAAAAATAATAATTGTTACCCTTTGCGCTATGCACAAAAATCTTGTCTTAAGTTTTTAAGAACTTTAGTTTATCAATTGATTAATTAATTAATTTAAAAAGTGAGTAAATTCAGGCAGCAAAATATACTGAGAAAAAGCAAAACGCATATTATTTTTATATGAAAAGACTTATCAGAATTATTTTATTAATACAAAGTCATCATTATTTGACGATTATTATATAAGCCTCCGTGGTAACGAATTAGAGCATTATTTGGCTTGGCCCAGGGGAACGTTGTAGTTTGATCTTGGGCCATTAATTTGGCCTAATATGACAAACGCTGATTTAACGCTTTATGGCGATGTTTGCACAGAGCTGAAATATAGTTGGCACTAGTCACTGAAGAGATAAAACGATACAAGTATATTGTGGGCGTGTCTGTGTACCCATTTTTTCCCTTTTTAAGCTGAAAATTATGCAAAAATCGTAATATATTATTTATGGACTGTTTATAAATTATTTACATTGTCCAATATTATAACAGGGAAAGTATAATACATGACTATTAATAGCAATGAGGTTGTCTCCTACAACGGAATTTCATATTATTTCACAGTGGTCATAGATATGTATAAGTTTTAAATATGTCTAGGTTTATATATGTGTTAGGTTTATAATTCTACTTATGACTACTTACGTCTAAATTGTAAGTCACTAGCTATAACTTTTAGTTGGTAAGTCACTAGCTCTAAGCCATAGATGTAAGTCACTAATTATAAGTCTCAGTAGTTAATCCCTAGCCATAAGTCTTAGTTGTAAGTCAATTGTTATAAGTCTTAGTTGTAAGTCAATTGTTATAAGTCTTACTTATAAGTCATTAGTAATAAATTTTAACTGTAAGGTATTGGTTGTACGTCAAGTGACATGTTATTTAATTTTTTTTTTGATAGAAAGCAGTCACTTTGTGGTTAGACATATTTAATGAAAATAAAACAATAACTTTGTTTATAACCACGAGAATTTTATTACGACCGACCGGTTTCGCTTAACATAAGCATCTTCATTTTTTTAATATTTTTGATCAGTTTAATTTTTGTACCCTGAAGATGCTTATGTTAAGCGAAACCGGTCGGTCGTAATAAAATTAAATAAAATTCTCGTGGTTATAAACAAAGTTATTGTTTTATTTTCATTGTTATTTAATTAATTGTAAAGCGCCCTTGAGGTGATTTTCCCACGAAAACGGCGCTATAGAAATAATCCAATTATTATTGTACCATATTTATTAGAGTAGGCAGAGGAGTGAACCTGTTTAATTTGTAGAAAATATCGGATATAGTACCAGCTGGTACCCAAGATATAAGTCGTACAAATAATGACATTTTAGGAGAATCTCGCCGACTGGCTGATAAGCGTGTGACGTCAAGGTATATAAAATGACTAACGTGGCAGTATACGGCACTGCCATTCAAACTGTTAATTTAACTGAATTGTTTCTAGTGACGTCACGGGTATTTTGATCAGTCGTTTTAGTCAAGCTCACTTTGAAAGCTTGTAACTTTGTCAATTTTGGAGATATCAAAAAACTGTACTCTTGTCATTATGTCTTTTAATATAATATGTTTTCATCAACAACAAAACGAATATCAGAAAGGTGAAGTCAGAGATAGTATTAATAGAGCTCATAAATTAAGTCATATTAATAGAAAAATAAAAATATTTAAATAAAAAAGCAGATATACAATCTCAGGGGCTAATACGGACCCTTGATGCAGAAAGGCCTCATAAAATTAGGTGATATCAGTCTTCTAATCGGTACAGGTCACACTTCTAGGGATTGTCTGTTCAGTGGCACTAGTGTGTATTAGTGTATGCCACACGAAGCAAAAGATCTCTGCCTTTAAATTTACCAGTTTTGGTTAATTTATTAGGTAGCTATTTACCCAAGTTACGTATACTAAGCAATCTAATTGAGCCTTGCGAAGTAAATTTAAGCTAGCATAAGCAAAACTCTAATGGTAAAAACCACTTGGAATCGAAATTATATGTACAAGGCCGATTAGTGACCAAGATATTCAAAGCATCGGCTTCCCATGGGAACTGTAAGAAAAAATATTTTTTCTGTTAACTTACAAAGTTAGAGATACTCTCAATATAAGAAAAATATACTCCAGACTGTGTAACTCCTTATATAATATATGGTTGTATTGATTAAAGGCGCTAATTTTTCCATATTTCTTTACGGTGACGTAAACGATCAGAGCCAGCGACAGGAAGCGGATTGACGCCCTCGAAATGTGGTGCAGGAGGAAAATGCTCAGGATTCCATGGACAGCCAGGCGCATAAATACATTTTTTTTATATGAATACCCCAGAAGACACCCAACTGCTCCCAACCATCTGGAGCCAATGAGACTATGGCATTCCCAATTGGGGAACCATCCTTTCTTCCATCTCCTTAGTTTCATTCTTTACGAATCTCAACATTTTTCACTCGATCATACATGGTTTTACCCACATTCGTCTCAGAGATCTCATTTCTACAGCATTCAGTTTACTTTCATCCTTCCTCTGCCAGTTCCATGCTTCACTGCCATACATCAAGGTTGGTATCAGCACTCCATTGTGGACAGCTAGCTTCGCTTCCTTGGACAACTTTTTGTTTGCGCCAACCGTGTTCAGTCCTCCGTTAATGGAGTGTCCTGCATTCACCCTTCTTACTTTATTAATTAATGTTATGTTAGGATCATTCGTTCGTTTATTAATTTCAAATTGTTCAAGAAAATTTAATTTAAAGCCCTTTTGTGCGGCATTCACATTTAAACAATCTTCAGCTGATCCGTTAATACGATTTAAGTTCGTTTATATTTAAAAAAAATATAGGCATATGGGTACAAAAAAAAAACTTGAAAGAGGAACTAGGGTCATAATTTTAATAATTTGCTAAAATATATGAAAATATCGACTATCAAAGGAGTGCTGAAACGAAGCTTTTATAACATTTTATGAAGCAAAATGAGTACGAGTAGAAAAATAATGATTTTGTTTTGTGGTCTACTGTAACTCCCACGAATCGTTATAAATAACGTACATAAAACGTATTAGAAAAAAACCTCACATACAACGTAATTCACACATTTGAATGCGGTACTTGAACAGTAATTGCGAAAGGGAAAAATTATTTCCCTTTGGCCATTAAACTCCGCGAAGAATATACAGAACTTTGGTAAGGGAACGCGAGCAGTGCTGGCGCTACAAATATCGGGCTTTTTCTTATAATGTGTGTTACAGCCTTGAGGTCTAACATTACGAAAAAGCAGCAGATGGATGATTTATATTTTAGAAAAATAGCAATTCAGGATGGACGAAATCTTTTATCGTGTAATTTCAGTAGTTCTGTCGGACGATTTTCTAAGAAAATTATCTCATCACTGTACGACTGTCTCTTTTTAATCAGAATGTCATTCGGTCACCCAGAAAATTTCATGTTTCTCGCTTTCATTTTATACACCCATGAGATTCCTTGCTGTTTTAATATTTTTAGGAGGAGAGGGATTATTTATTAAATCTAAATAATGAAAATATTTTAACGCAATACGATAAACATAATATTTTTCATTTATCACATATTTTAAAAAATTGTATATTCTTATCATTCATGAAAAATATGACTTTTCTGATAGAAAAAGTGGAGAAAAATAATTGCAAATATCATTAAAGTTAGTGTTCATGAAAAAATGTAACTACACCCTATTCGTTTTTTTATTCCTTTGCGGCATTTCGAAGAAAAGCCTTCAAAGTATGTATATGGTTACTAAACATTTCAAAATATTTTGTAAAACATACGTAGGATGGTCAGTAAAAAGTTATTTTTTCTGATTCGATTTTGATAAATGTTAGGCAGATGCAAATTTGAAAAAAAAAATGTTTCTCTAAACATTGTGTTTATAATATTGCATATTAATCATATTCGAATTTGTAAAAATCTCTTTTCGATGTCCCCTCCCCTTAAATTAACATAGTGTTAAAATCATATTTCGATTTGCTGAGAGTTTTGATTTTGATATTCGGTTTACGTCAATCTTGCCAAAAACAGAGAAAACCCTTTTTTTACTTGCATCTAAAATCTTATGTTTATATGAGAGCTATTTGGTTCATTTGAATTTCTGACGGTAGATGAATTGATGGCGTGTAATATAACTCTAATGTTATCAGACATGCTCAATGTTCTGTCAAGTTTTTTTAAGAAAATACGCCAAAGAATGCCATTTGAGAATCCGATATCAAACGTTGATTTGCCTTATACCGGCCAGCATAGCATATGAATTCAGCAATTCGTCTTTTCATGTCATATGTTGGATTATTACCACAACTCAATAAAGATTTAACTTTCGACGAACAAATCTAAAGAGGTTGTCTCCTACAACGGAGTTTCATGTTATTTAGAAATGTATCGTATTGATTAAAGCACGCTGAAGGCAGAACTTTTTGAATTTTACTAAAATATCGAATAGTATCGATGAAATAAGCAGTTAAAGTCTATAAAATCTCATCGTGTGGCGTCACGGTTTATAAAATTGCTATCATCATTGGCACGGTAATATCCGTTACTGCAATTCGAATTGTGAATTGTACTGAATTATGACTCGTGACGTCACGGGTATACATTTTTCCCAAGTTCACTTTGAAAGCTCATAATTTCGTCATTTTTGGAGATACCGAAGAAAATAGGGGACAACCTCATTTGGGCTTTTAAAAGTAGAAAAAAATCAGCTTCTAAACGTATTTTTCAAAGCAAAGTAATAAATATAGAAAATATTTTATCTTACTGAAACAGTTGTAACTTGTTACCCCCAGAGCAGCACAACCCATCCTTTTTTACTTTACCATCGGTTACCGTTGCTACAATAAGATGTATGAGGCTATTAGATTCGGTTTTAAACGCCATTTGCAAGGATGGGAGGGCAGAGGCGTGCGGCTCACAGTCGTAAGTTACCCACTTTCTGGAGCGGCCAGTGGCGGCGCTATCGTTGAATAATTACCCTCCTTACAAAGCGTTGTTTAATTCTACGTTAACAATGCGAGTAGTTAATTGTATTTCAAGCATTTTTGATAAAAGATTACAACGTTTATTCGTTCCGTATTTAAGTTATAGAGGTGACATAACCCACTTAAAACTTGCACAGAAGGGAAAATACAATAATGTTTTTTTTTGTTTATTTTTTCCTACAGTTTTTAACATAATATATATATATATATATATATATATATATACGTATTTTTTACGTGTATGATTATTTATATTGCAATTGGAAGAAATGGGAACAGACATTGTATGTGGGAAACATGATTAATTTAAATAATATAGGTACTTATTGAATATGAATTATGTAAGTAATGTAACAGAAAGAAAGTGAGACATGTGATGGAAATTTTAGAGTTAAAATATTTAAGGAAAAGGAATTTTTTTGTTTAAATTTGTAAATCTTTGAAGTTATTTATTTATAAAAATTACATAATTATAACATAATATATGCTTTATTTTTTCGTCTTATTGTTCTACTCTTCATCAGTTGAGCTCCAGTGCCTCGTGGTTATGGGAGGAGTTTTTACATAAATAATAAATAAAAATAATACAATGCTTAGTAGGTTACATGTAAACAATATTAAATACATTAAACAACTACAAATGTAAATCAACAAAATACTTTTAGAATAATAATAAAAAATAAACAAATAGTAATTTATATGCTAGATAGTATATATTAAGGGTACAATATATCATTATCTAAGTTCAGAGAGTTAATTTCCTTTTTGAAATGGTCATATTTCAAAGTTTCGGTTTGATTAATTTTGTTTTTGGATAAGAATATGTTGTACCATCTTATACGTAAATACGTTTAAAAGTTTTTAAGTTTTTTCTTCTACATTGGTATAATGGCACTTAATGTAAACTAAATTTTTCAACTTGACTGTCTTAAAATGGAATTTTTTGCTACCTTGGTCATTATAAATAATTTGTGTTTCAAATAAATTACAATTACTTCAAAAGATTGGTATTCACTGTGGCGTCATTATTATTAAATGAATCAGATATCACATCAACATTATCAACACGTTCATCTGTATATATTAGTAAAGTGGTGAATACAAAGTAATTTTTAATTCATTTATTAATATATTGTACCATCTTATACCTAAATACAAGTAGCGATGCTGAGCCGTAGTCGTTCCTAGCATTGGCATGACTATTAAACCATTTATTTTGAATCTATTGATTATACCATCAGCGGGGTGAATTTTATTGATAAAACTTTAACATATAATAATGGATGTAAGCAGAGAGAAATAAAAAAAACGATTTTTTCGAAGTAATGTTTATATAATTTCTTCAAAAAATTGGTACTGACTTTGTGGCGTCATTATTAATAAAATAATTAAAGGTTACTTTGTAATCATCACTTTTTTAATATGTAAATAATTTTAATTTTAATTTTACCTACAAATACAACCGGTTACAGAAATTATAAAAAAGTGTTAATAGTGAATTAAATGTGATAATTGGTCTTTTTTTAAATAGTTGTCTCTTGAATTTATTTTCATGTAAATATTAATAATTAAAATAATAAATTTTTCAATTTATAATATAAATTTGTTATTCAATGTTTTATAATTTTTTTTTATTAATATTTTTGATTTATTACTTACCCACTTTAATCAATTTTTGTTAATGTTTATAATTTGTCTGTTTGTAGATTATTGTGTTCTATGTTTATCATTTATTTATAATTAACATTATTATCTTTTAGTATACTGTATGTCCTGATGAGGAAAGCTTCGCTTTCGAAACATGTTGATAAGTATATATTTAAAAGTGGTAATTAAAAAGTAACCTATTATTAATTTATTAATGTTCATTTTGATTCTTTACATCGTAGCCTAACAGTTCACGTATTTATTTTATATCACAATGTTTTGGGGTTGATTTACGCTACAGTAAAAATTTTCAGCTCCGTTTAATGACCGTCT
Organism: Halesus radiatus; assembly: GCA_022606495.2. NCBI lineage: Eukaryota > Metazoa > Arthropoda > Insecta > Trichoptera > Limnephilidae > Halesus > Halesus radiatus. The sequence continues at coordinate 3,561 of JAHDVE020002937.1, read as the reverse complement.
GAAAGTTTTGATTTCTATAAATTAAAAATAAAACGAAACTGTCAATTTCGATATTTAAAATACTTGGATTGTATCATTTCTTATAAAAGTTCTTCCAAGTCGGGGCGTTGTGATGTTAATTAATAAATAATATTTGCTAGGTTTGATGGGCACAAGAGAATGACTTTACAGCGTAATTTAAGTTCAGCTAAAAGAACAATTTCTGACTTTCTCAAGAGAATAAGTGCGTAATCAATTACAACTTTCGAATGACATACCGAGCGCAGTTGTTTTCGGTCTAGCCTTAGATTTTTTTCCATCTCCGAGATACCAACGCTTCCGATACGCTTTCGAGAGTTTTTTTCGCGGTAACGAAAAAGAAAGAACGGTTGAAAGCAGAGTACTCATTCATGGAGGTATGTAATACGTGGAGGGAACCGAATAAATCACCTGTTTTAGATTTTTTTTAACAAAGGTCCGACCTTCAGTTACAAAAAAGAAACTAAAATATCATAGTAGATACCTACGTAATATCCCACGAAAGTAGGGTGTGAAAGCGCACAAATATATTATACCCTGGAAAAATAGGTTAGACTCCATAGATAACAAACCACAGCGTAGCACGCAAACACCGATCTTATCTTAAAAATCGCACTAAATTCAGATCGCACTGAAGTTTTCTCGGTGCTTAATAAAGCGCCTCGTTTATTGATGAGGCTGAATACATGTTCAATGCTGCATATTCCTAGCTAGAATCACAGTGCAGGAAAGCCGTCGGAACAATCGTTACGCGCCAGTTTTAACGAGGACTTTCTATCTGATGCCCTACAGAAATGGACGCCGTGAAATAGTATATGGCTGAACTGAAAGTGATGAAAATTACGGAGGAACTGTACCGAGTTTGTTTGTTTTTTAATGGACAAAATTTTAGGAAGAATATTTTTTTTTAATACCAAATTACATATTAAAAAAAATAAATTAAAATAAACATGTTTTTTTCTAAATTAATTCCGTAAATATGCCGCTTATCGGCTCAATAATAACTTTTTACTCATGTGCAAAGTTTATTGAAAAAAGGTTTTATATTTTATAAAAGAATTAATACTTCACAGGATTGAACCTCTCTGCAATTTCTATAACATAAAAATAAATCGTAACGATTGTACAAATTAAGCATGAATGTTCACATTATTCCCAAAGGATCTAATCTTGGCCCACCCTTGTTCCTGAGATTCATTAATGATCTTCCCAACTCTCTAAGCACCTATGTTCTTCTATATATAGATGATATAAAAGTATTTCACCCCCTTAAATCGCTAAATAAATGTTTAATGCTTCAAAATGATATAACAGCAATATATTCCTGGTGCTCTCTAAATAAAATGACCCTGAATATCAATTAGTTTTACCCCATTACCTGTTCTAGATATCGTTATCAAATAACATTCGAAAATAAAGAAAATAATGTGGTACTTGATTCTGGTACCAAAGTTAGGAGACCTCGGTATCAAATTCGATAGTAAACATAATTTTATTTCTTACGTGGAAAATATAGTGTCCAGGGCATCGTTTTCTTGGACTTCTGTATTGAGTCACTAAACCATTAAAAAAAACAATGTCTCTCAAATACTTATACACATCCATAATTCGCAGCATTCTAAAGTTTGGTTCTCTAGTCTGGAGTCCGATATACGGGATTTACAAAATAACGATTGAGTCAGTTCAAAGTAGTCTAATTCAAACATAATCCACTAGAACCGGGTTGTCCACAGTGCGTACTACCTATAGGAAAGGCCTAGAATATTTTAAATTAGAAACATTAATACATTACATTAAAGCATTAATTAATTATAATACTTTACCTAGTATCCATACTTGACCACTCCGTACTTTTTATTCTCACCTCTTTATATTTAACGATATAGGTACATAAACTATCTGCTGTACATAATTGATTACTTTATACTTTTTTTATTATCTTCTTATCAACACGTTCATATGTATATATTAGTAAAGTGGTGAATACAATGTAATTTTTAATTCATTTATTAATCTTATTATTATTATTACATATTGGATTATATGAGTTAGTGTACTCTGTGTATACCCCTGAAGGGTATAGGTTTCTAGAGGAATAATTCCTTTTATATTTTATCATACTTTCTTTTTTTTAAATTTATATTTATAAAATATGATATATAAGGGATTGATCGATGTCTGGCTCACTGGCAAATTCATGTGTCCATATTAAACCCTGTCGTGTGTTAAAATTTGTCACTCTGGGAGAATTGACATTGAAGTTTTGCATCTTTACAGTCATATAAATACCAATAGCTTGCATTACTTTGTGACACAAGGTAGGCTGTGAAATGAATATTTTAAAATTGACATTTTTTAATCTTCTTCCGCTGATCGTTATGGCCAATTGAATGACGGAGCTTACGTAAGTTCTCACCTGCGTTTAGAAAAATGTCTTGTTTTTAATTTTTCAATTATCATTTAGCTTCTATTTTGGTTCGTTGTTTTTCTTAGGGTAGGCACAGCTTTTAAGCCTTTATGAACTGCATGTCAATGATGAAAATAGAAATATGATTTTCATATTATGTGAATTATAATATCAACGCATGTAAAACAATGTAATCCAGGATTTTGAGCTCTAACCGTGACTGTTAAGAGACTTCAAACAACAAAAAAGCAGGTATAAAAATACTCAAAATTCCTCTATCCCAGTTTAACGTATTTCAACTTTTGGCAATATAATTACAGCCATGTAGAAAAATCGACGCACGAAATATTGATTCAAGCTCGCTTGATTACCTTACGGCAAGAAAGTTCAAAAGCATTGCTACTTTGGATCCTCCACAGCATTATAATCAACTAGTGTGGCAGATGATTGCGATCTAAATAATGAATCAACGATCGTACTCGATAGAACCACTAGCCTAGTTTTAAATACAGCATGGATTGAATACAGAGCACAGAGAACTGAAATCTCTGGGAAGGTAAAAACGTTCGGATTACAGGGGAGTCATAATAAACTGTTGAAATAATAGGACTTTTCTAGGTCGTAGACGTGGACCCTGACTTAATAAATAGTATAGGTAGGTAGTTACCTGGTATTGGATACATTTGTTCCTTCTTGAGAGGTAGGTACTTAATTAGTAACATATAGTTTTGGTGATTTGATTAATAAGGACACTAAATTATTATTAAATGCATACATTTTTTTAATCGTTATTATATTCGTTTTATTACTAATACATAATATTCAGTTTACTTTTATTTTATACTATTGTATGAAGCCATCGCTTTGTGGTTATCCATTATAATCAAATGAAATACTCAAACTGTTTGTTTTAACCATATTTATTTTACACCCCTACTGGTTTTGGAACAACCATTCCATAGTCAGGGCAAGTTTATACTGCACAAATACTTTTAATTTGTTAATTTAAGAAAATAAGTACGTAATGAACAATCAATTAGAGAATAGGGTTGACTTTCCGCTAATATATCCATTATAGTGTAACCTTACTTATATGCAGTAATATTATATAACCATGAATGTAAACAGGAAGCACA
>JAHDVE020002936.1:0-38066 GCA_022606495.2 Halesus radiatus | reverse complement strand
TGACTATGTTTTCGTAATAAATTTTTTAATTGTGTTAATTGTTTTGGCCATATTAACACACCTGAGAAGTGGGAAGTAAATAAGTTTCCTTACTTTATTAATTAATGTTATATAAGGATAACAGCTGTCACAATAATTAAAATTAGAATACTTGCAGAACTTAATAATAACATCATTAAATTAGACATACATTAAATATAAAAAAAAAATTATTGCCTACTAATTTTGGTATGTTTTCTGAAACCTTGTCAAATTTAAGTAGAATGGTTATTTCATATGATTTATATTTGAGTTTGAGCTATTTTTAATTTCATATAGCACTCTTGAGATGATATTATATAAAAATAGCGTTTTGAAACATACCGCAACATATATACCTTCTATTATAACATATATTTATTTTGCAATTCTCCAATTACGACAACCGCTTCTTTACAAATGTAATTAATTACCCAAATAATAATAAAACATAGTATGCTACCCGTTATAAATATAAAAAAACATACTTAAAATATCGCCAACGTTAAATATAACTTGCTTGCGTTAAACAGAAATGCACTTCACTAGCGTGAATAAATTATTTATTTATTGTTTCTTTAGATGTTACATTTTTTTATTTACAATTCCATTATTAACCTCACTAGGACTAAGCCTGTGTCGATGTGAATAATTACACCTAATTGTATTTGCAAAATAATAATTATAAACATTAATGCGTATTTTTAATGATAAACAGTACAACTTTCTTTCAGCTTGTTTTATTATTCTACTATTATGTATACGGTTTAATATTATTGCATTTAGGTATAAATAATTTGAAAAAAGAAATACTTAGCCATAAAGGCCATAAAATGATTGTAAAAAAATATATTAAATAAAGCAAGCGCTTTGTTGTAAACCACAAATTTATTGTATTTTTACGCGAACCGGTTTCTCTTAAATCAAGCTTCGTCAGGGCAAACATAATATAAATATTATCGGATGTATGCGATAACTCTATTCTTCAGTTATTATATTTGCCTTGACTAAGCTCGATCTAGGCGAAACCCGTTGGCGTAAAAATACAATAAATCATTGGTTTATAACAAGGTGTTTGTTTGATTTAATTAATAAGTCAGACGACAAAGTAATTGCTTCTTAAATAATATATGTATGTATTTTTTGAGATTAAAAAAAAGGTTTTTCACTTGCGAATTTTGGGTGTGTTTCATTTCAGTGATGAAATTAGCTTGAAACGCTTAAGTACAAAAATAATAAAGATTTCAATCAGTCGTAAAAGGGAGGTGAAGTGACCTCACAAAATTAATGCGGGAGGGTACCTACTTAGATGACTGATAATTTAACCTCCGGCTAATCTCTCCCTCTCCTGATAATGAGAGACATCACTACTCATGGTCTTGTCTCTCCATAGACCCTTGCAGGTACAATGGGGCGCCTGACATAACAACAAAAACACAATTGTCTTCTATTGCCGCCACTAGTTGACTATAAAAGCACCTGCATATCCGTGCCCTGGGACAAATGCTGCTGTCTGCACGGTATCCTCCACGCATCTGACGGGTTGACTTGAATTTCAAAATCGATCCAGTTTCTTGCAAAACTAATCATTAAAACAAATGTGATTACCCTGAATGAATATGATGGCACTCGAAGTTTTAGAGATTTTTATTTTGTATACGTCCACATAAAGGTTATAAGGTTGATATCTCAGGACCTATGTTATCTTTGGAGATGTCTGAGTGGATGTGGAGTGTATTTTTACGTAAAGGATGAAGTGCACCCGAGTCTTGGTGACCCCAATGTTGGGGTAGGAAGGAGGAACACAAAAGGTGTCAAGTAATTTCACAGTGAAAGTTCTTGAGCGTAAAAAAAACAAGTATACAGTCGACACGATCCATTCTTACGCGACAAATGTTTTCGCGCGTGTTTAGCGTGTTCTTTGCTTGTGCACTGTGTTCTTCGGAGTATCTTGCATTAATATTTTGGTAGAATACACAGATCATTTCCACCTGATGTCTACATTCTGAAAATTGGAATCCGTCTGTTAAAATAGGGTTCTCGATAATGGTAATAATTGAATGATTTGTAAAGCGCCGTTTTTGTGAAAAATCACCTCAAGGGCGCTGTACAAATATTAATTCATATTATCTATCTAATTATGTACAAACAGATACAGAAAAACATACTTTCCTGGCAGATCGCTTCAGATGAACACAGTTTTTTTAGAAAATTTAAGCTTCCAGAAGATATATTACAGTTGCTATTTAATCCTCCCTTTCGATTGGTATGAGATGTATTAGAAGATTGGTGGCACAAGAAGAGTTGCTATTTATTTAAGTTGTATGAGATGTATTAGAAGATTGGTGGCCCAAGAAGAGTTGCTATTTATTTAAGTTGTATGAGATGTATTAGAAGATTGGTGGCACAAGAAGAGTTGCTATTTATTTAAGTTGTATGAGATGTATTAGAAGATTGGTGGCACAAGAAGAGTTTGTATTTATTTGAAACATTTATAATTTTTCAGGAGTGGAGAATATTTATAAAATTACCGTAAAAAGCTTGAGAATTTTTTAATTTTTTTTTTTTTAGTTATTTGCAGTGTTGCGGGCTGTGGAGGCTTTAGTTATTTTTGATAAGTACCAGCCGGCTAGCCTAGCTAAGCAATTTACGTGTGAATTTCTTCCATTTATGGATACGATTGTTTGAAATGATGAGTTTTAAGTTAAGCTATGAATTCTGTCGATTATTCTTAAGTCATGCGGTAGTTTATTCCAGGCTTTAGGTCCTGATACTCCGAAAGCATGATCACCGAACTTAGTATAAGGTATGCGCTTTAGTTCCTTCAACCTCCTGATATGCTATGAATTGTTTTTTTTTTTAATATAATTACTAGTTGATGTGTACCCGGCCTCGCTCGGGATTTTTCACTTGTCATTAGGGTACCATAATTGATTTGACAGCGAAAGTAACTATTTCCACATTATTTTTTCAAAATATACCTAAATCATGAAGTTCTTAAGTAGGTACCTACTCGTGTTTTCCATTTTGAAAATATTCTACCAAAAAAATCCTTCTTCTTTTGGCATGGCGGGTTCAATGTTTTTCATACTAATTTAAAAAAGTTATATCAACAGTTTTACATATTGGATTTCATTCAAACTACTTTCTAAACCTTCTCGGCACTAATAAAAACAAACTGTGCTCTTTTTAGCGAAACCGGTACAGTAATTTTTGAGAAAATCGAGTTACAAACTTACATTGATTTATATATATATATATAGATTATTACATAATCACATATTCGTATTGGTATCATTGGTACATTGCTCAAAGAAAAAAAAAAATAACATATTTGTCATCTTGCCAATCTTGACACAGGACTACTGAAAAACTAAAGAAGCACTTTCCTAATATCAGATATAAAGTTTTGATTGTTGATATCTGTAAAATTAAAATATTTTTATCTCCGCATAACTGCCATTTTAGTTTCAACGTTAAAAAAAAATATCCCGCTTAATCCGTAATCGATTTGACGGGCACAGAATCGTATCGTATTTCAAGGGTCCGATGGGAGATAACTATCGGCGTCAGTCAAAAGAAAACTTTCAACCCATCAGGCCTTTAACAGTTACGCCCTGAAACCTGGTTTTTATCGGAATGTTTCATAAAATTAATTTAAAAAAGAAGGTGAGATACCTGGAGAAGAAGCATCAAACGAGTGATTAGGATGGGTAGCGGCTTAGATAACAGAAACAAAGGAGATGAGTCAAAACCATAAAAGGTACCACTCATACGACTGCAAATCACATATACGTCCAGCAGTGTTCTGTTACATACCAAAGCAAAACTTTTATTGGCTCCGCCGCTTTGAGAGACCGTATTGTTTGGTCGCAGCTTGGTGACATTCGGCACGCTTCAATACCATATATCTCCTTGCTTCCATTATCCATGGGTAACGGTATGGTGATATAACAACAGAAATGTCATGGGAGTAAAACAGGTAAATAAATAATCTTAGACATCGGTGCCAAAGATAATAGCATACAATGTGTACCAGTCAAATATCACCGAAGAAACGAACCGATATAACTGTGTTGTAGGCGTGTCCGTGTGCATAAATTAAGCTTATTTTTCACTATTTATGGTGAAAATGTTAATCATTTTAAACAGCTAAAATCTATCTTGTACAGATTATCAATTTGATCGGCCTGTATGGGGTCGAGGGACGTAATAATAATAACGTTTTTTTATCATCTTTTTTTTATAACAAAACAATAAATAATGATATCTTCACTGCGATTTACTATAATAAGGATTTCATTATCAAAATATGTAAATAAATTATATTAAATCGATGTTATGTGATTGCTGAAAAAAAAAATTGTAAGGTTAGGTGTTTTAAGTGCAGTTGAGTGGTTTCGGTATTAAATAAGTCTTTATTTAGTGTTAATATATTTTCTATTTCAGATCTAAAAGGCGAGTTTTATTTCAAATCGGTATAGATCAAACTTCTAGGAATTTTCTGTTCAGTGTTTCAACAAGATCCTTCATCTATTATTCAAATTCAACTATTCTAATAAATGCAGGTAGATAATATAGAATATTTGCAATTTTTTTAAATCGTTTTGCACACATCTCGTTTACCTTTAGCTAGAAACGACTATTTATTTTGAAACATAAATACAATAGAGTATTAAATGAGCACATCTCGGGTCCAATGGGTTGGCACATGCTTTTTTCGTCATTTCGCCGTATCAAGTATCAAATTTGCACTTTACCCACGTATACCCATAGAGACTGCCAGTTCGCCGACTACCTACATACAAATTGTATGCATAATATATACATATCCCAACAGTCACTGAACATAAAACTCCGAGAAGTGTGATACCAGAGAGAAAACTGACGTTACCAATTAATTTATTCATTATATTATATACGCCCTTTAGGAGCTTTTACATATTTTATGATAAAAATTATATTATAATGAATTAAAATATTAACTATATTAATAATATTTTAACTGCTTAATATGTTTCCCAAATATTGTTATATTAAAAAGCACTTGTAAATGTAAAGTAGATTTATTGATCATTGCGGTTGACACCGGTTTAACAAGTGACTCTGAGGTTATGTCCCATAGACAAAACTATAGAAGTGATCCATAGTGTATATTATACAAACGACAAACAAATTCAACAATAACACATTGTCTATGTTTAATTCAATATTCAACTGTTAGTACAAACCTAATTAACTCTTTAATGTTTTTCATATATGAACAAAAAAGGAGTAGAATCATACGTAGGTCACCTAATGTTTATTTTTTGAATTTTCGATTTCTATAATTTATTAAGAATATATTTCACAGAAAATCCAATAAAATGCATGACAAAAACCAATTTGCACAACTCTAGCCGCTAGATGGCGCTAGTATTGCATGTTGCTATCAAATGTCAGGAGCTGGAGGTATTGTCATTTTAGAGGATTTGTACACAGGCCAATGCCATTGTTTATTTATTCAAGAAAGAATTTCGATACATAAAGCATAAATGTTTTCTGAGATTTTTAAAAGGAGCCGCATGAGTTACATAATGGGATCGAATAAAAATCTAGACGATCCTATATTGGGCTTAGAGGTCAGAACTCAAAAATACACATTTCGTAGTCTGTAAATGTAAGAAACACTATAAATGATTTATTTACAAATTCTATACGGGTAGTTCGAAAACTATATAAGGTTTCCCGTGAACTGTTCCTAGACAGAAAACTTTTTACGTACTGGTACTTTAGGTAAAACATTCGAAAATATCACCACTGGTTTTCAAACTGCACGCTTTACATACATTTTTCTATTTATTTCATAGAATTTAAAAGGTTACAGTTTGAGATTTTTATTTTCGGTGGAAATCTTATACATCTTCTTAACTAACCATTTAGAAATTAGAGATAAATCATTTGTAGTTTTGACCGAGTTAGCAGACTACAAAGTGTTGTTCAGGGTCAGTTTTAAGGGCTAAACTTTAACAAATAACCATTATTTTTTTAAACGTGTGATGTTACACAAGAGTCCCAACTGCTCCCAATAGTCTGGAGCCAGTTATACTATGGCATCCCCAATTGGGGTATGTTATGAGGCTGAAGCTATTGAGGAGGGAAGAAGATGGGTAAGAAGGAAGGTGGGGAAGCACCTGGCTATTCAGATCTGGTCACCGAATATGCTTAAAGCCATTTCAAGCACTGTTTCGATTCTGATTGGTGTTCTTTCTGATACCCCTCATGGAAAAGTCGCATTAGAGGCGGCTTTATCACGTATTAAGATGCAAGAAAATCGAATTCCACTGAAAATTCGATTGTGTGATTTGAGAGGGAAGACGTCCAGTGTGACGCCCCAGGCAAAGTTGGGAAAAAAGCATTTCCAAAGGCAGTGCGAAGAGAGGCAGGACCTACTGTGAACAGAGTTCGCTTAAGTAGCCCAGCATTGGGACGCTTGGAGGCGCCTTGTCGTTGCGATGGGTTCCCGATGGGGATAGGACAAGGGAAAGAAGATGGAATGAGGTGACAAAATGCTTGATCAATTTCACTCCAAGAAAGAGAAGATTTACCTTACTCTGGAGAAATAGATAAACCCACAGCACACCCAATTCGTTTATATATTCAGCGCTCACACTGCTAACACTCGTAAATTTACAGGATTAGTTTGGTTTCTCGGCGGTGGTTTTATCAACGAGTTTTGCCATTTTACTAAACGTAGAGTAGTAAATTAGCTAAGGGACTGTCAGGGATACCAGTCGCGCCCTTTTAACCCGGCCCTCATCTTGTTGCAGGTCATTTAACGATCATATTAAAGATGTCACAGTTGGAGGTGTAATCTGTGTTTAAAATCGCATGCCTCAGTGCAAGTGCAATGAATGCATTCTTGGCAATGATATAACATATGCAAGGGGGGCCAATAGACGAAGAAACCCATTTGTATAAAATAAAACAGAAATAATAAAGTCAAGTAAAAAAAGGAATAATTTTAAATATTGAAATAAATTGTTCATTGGCATATGAAATAAAATAAATATCCATTGTAGATTTAAAACTTAAGTCCTTCAAGAAACTAATAAAAATGCAATGTTTTGTTGCAAAACTAACAAAACGTGCTGCCTTAAAAAAAATAAGGAACCTAATACATAATTCCTTTTTTTATTTTCATATAAAATAACCCATGGCAATTAACTGAAGTAGAATATTATTTGTAAAAATAATTCAGTGGAATGGAATAATCGCATTAATCATGTGAACAAAAAAAAATTACAATTTAATCCTTTTCTTTCGGTGGTGTACACTCAGCGTAGAGAACTGTTTTCCTTTTAAAATTGATAATGAATAGTTAACATTTATAACTTATGTAAATAATTTTATTAATAGTACACATTAAATCCAGCAGACCGCCGGCTATTACTGACTATAAAACATTAACTCTATGTTCAGTATGTTTACAGAGATATTTACGACATGTCAAATCAGTTGACAGCACCGGCATGTAAGGATTTTAATAACTTACAATAATGAAATAGAAAAACACATAGAAATGATGATTTTATGTGTTACCTGAGCTTACACCAGGACCTACCAATTGCCGATCGGTCATGCCCTCATTAAATATTATCACCTCTCTTCCAACCTGAGATTATACCTATCTATGTCAGACGTGTGACACACAGGCGAACTGTAGGGGGCAGCTCATCCCGATCTGCGGAGAGGGCTGGATGGGAGGGTAATATAATCTTTCGTTCCCTTACAAAGGAGGAACGATACCGACAATTAATGACTTTCGTTTTTGCACAATATGCTGTGCTGGCAGCGTCGCGAAAGTTTTATCCGACAATACCTGTCTCCCTCGAACCGCGTTGCCTCGCTCTTTCATTTTATTTTGTTATTATAGCAGTGACATGAAACTCCCAGCCACCTGCTCAATATATTTGCTCAAAACGTTTCCTTGGCTAGGGGGGACTGGACCAGTTACGAAATTCAAATATTTATTTGCCGCTTGGTCCCGCCCCTGTACAATTGCCGACAATATAATTAATTAATCATTCTTATAACTATCGCCGCACCAAACATCGCGAAAGAGGCGAAGACGTCCGACACACTATCTCTATCACACATTGAGTTTTTGAAAATCATTACTAATGTTTTTTTTTAAATATCTACGACTTGATATTTTTCGATCTGGCAATGTTTAGGCTATCATTTTGCTTAGGGTTATCTTTGTCCCTCGAAGGCCCATCTTTCTTATTCTAGAGTATTTTTTTTTCTTACGACATGTCGTTACAGTATCTTTATTAATTTGTTTGTCGTCTTTTCAGCCGATCTGCAAAACAGCTAAGCTGTTGGGTTTATTGTTCCCGTGGTAGGTGGTAAGTAATATAAAGGGTGATGGCGTCGAAGATAATATAGTTAGGTTGCATATTAATATATTTAATGACCTAAACTAATTCACGTTTAAAATGCTAAAGGTTTTTATACTTGGGTGGTCGTAAAGTCACCTGCAATATTGCAGATTAATCCAAAATGGTGACCGGATAAACCGACACACGTACGAATCGGGAAACTTTTAAAAAATGATATAAAGTTATTAGGATAAATAATTTAATAAAAATAATGACAAGTATAGACAAATAATAAGCAAATAGACAAATTACAAACACTAACAATAAGTAATTAATTAATCATGTAAAAATAATTAAAATATTATGCAGAGTTTTACTTATTTATAATATTAATGATGACAAAACAAAATCATTACACATCTTTCGAAGAATTTTTTATTACTAACTAGGTTAGGTTAGATTACGTTTTTTCGTACTTTTAATGACTTTGAATGATCACTTTTAAAAAGTATGCCGATTCATTACCTATGCTGAACTACCATGCAACCATTAATAAAAATATTATCACTTTTTCTTTTGTAAATACACATTTAAGTGTGTATAAATATAACATTATCTAAACATAAGATTTTTATTTTATGTGATAACGAATAACAAAGTCCCAGCTGCCCGGAACCAGTGAGACCATGGCATCCCGACCTAGGCTATGTTGATATGTTGTGAGGCTGAAGGGAGTGGGAAAGGGTGGTCGAACCTACCTGGCTATTCAGATCTGATCACTAATTTTGACGGTCGAGGGGTAAGGTTCTCGACTACAAATCCCGGCGTGCGAAAATTTTATTTAATTAATTTGTGCTGTTTCACAATTAATTCATTTAAAAATAATATATGGTATATTTGCACACGTTTCAAGATACTCTCAGTATCGCCCTGGTGAAAGACCACCATTCAGAATTGAAACGTTGCTTGAAATGGCTTTTAGCCGTGTTTGTTTACCAAATCTGAATTGCCAGGAATTTCCCCACCTTCCTCTTCCACTTCTCCTTCTGGGAGCAGTTGGGACTCTTGTGCGGTAATCATATAAAAAAGCATGGATAAAGCCATTTCAAGTAATGTATTAAATCTGAATGGTGGTCTTCTCCTGAAAAATTAACGTCAAATGAGGACGTACAGCAGAAATAATCCTTTAAGGGATCAACTCTCCGAGGGATCAATTATTGGAGGGATCAATTGTTGGAGAGATCAACTGTCGGCGGGCCAGCTGTCGGGGGATCAGCTGTCGGGTCACCATAATCTATATACATAAAAATCAATATAAGTTTGTTTGTTTGTCCTCGATGTTCTCCAAAATTACTGGACCGGTTTCGCTGAAAATCACACAGTTTGTTTTTATTAGTGCCGGGAAGGTTTAGAAAGTAGTTAAATCCAATATGTAAAACTGTTGCTATAACGTTTTAAAATTAGTATGAAAAAGATCGAACCCGAACTCTGGTTAGCCACAGATTGCATGTTCAAAAGAGGAAGGTTTTTTTTGGTAGAATATTTTCAAAACGGAAAACACGAGTAGGTACCTACTTAAGAACCTTATGATTTAGATATATTTTGAAAAAATAAACGTTTGGAATGAAATAAAATATTCAAATTTATGTTTCTTTATTTAGAGATAGCTACTTTCGCTGTCAAATCAATTAGGGAAACCCGATGCTAAGCAAGAATTCACAACTTCATAACTTTAATAAAAAAATTAAAAAAATCCCGTGTAAGGTCGGGTACATATCAGCTTGTATATTATAAATGACAACATTAAAAAAAAAAACAATATTAATAACGAAAAATGGACTTGAATCAACAAATCACTTGGAAACTCGTCTATATCTCTAATTTAAAAAAAATATACAAGACTAAAAAATACTGAAGATCGGAGGAGTAGGAGAAATAATACTTTATACGGAACGACATTGAAAATTACTCAATAATTTTATTCCAATGATTCCAGAATATAATGCTTTTCCGTTGCACAAACGAGAGAAATTCCAATTCCCTGCACAAATTTTCTGCATTTTAATTGCTCTGGCGTTAAATTTTCGTGCCCCACGAAAGGAGCAACACATTATTCAGTTTCTTATCGTTTTAAATTGAGATAATATTGTTATTCATTTCTCGAGTTACCAGTTTCTTCTCGGAACAGTGACGGGGTATAAGTAGACGAGACATCACGTACTCGGGTCGAAAAGGTAAACGAAATATAACATTCTCGAGTTGTCGCCGTGTTTTGACCACAGGTGGCGCAATCTATTTTTTTACGTGCTGATTAGCTAACATGCTTAAGGTACTTACTCAGTCTACGTCATGGTGATGAGGGTAGGTACAATATTTTTATTTATTTTTTAAACAGTAACCCCACAAAATTTCCCTTAAGGCCTATATTATCTTTGGGGATGCTGTATGGAGGTTCTTTTGGAGGATGGAGTAAATCTGGGTCTTGAAGAGATCTCTGTTGTAGGAGGGAGGAAACAGCGACCGGAAAATCATTCTACAGCCGAGTCGTCGAACACAAGAACGGGTCGTTGAAACGATCCGTTCTCATGTAAAAAATGTCGTGTACACGTGTTGGGCGCGCGTTTCGACTGTGACTCTTCCGAAAGGATAATTATTTACTAACTTGAGCGGTTTATTTCACATTTTATAAATGCTGTTTTTATTTGATATGAACACCGCACACGAGCACTCCCTAAATCCATGAAGATGAAAGGGAAGTATCCATCTATTCAAATGTGGTCATCAAATATAGATAATGTCATTTCGAGCAACGTTTTTCTTCTGAATCGTGAATTTTCCCGAGGGAGATTAGTAGCTAATGTAAATTCAAACCAATTTATTATGTTGTTTTTAATTATTGAAGATAATATTACCAACTCTCAAAATCACACAAGATTCCGAAAAGACACAGAAAATAAAAAGATCAAGGTAGCAGATGGGACTCGAACCCAGGACCTCATGGCCTATCCGGACCTTACGCTCTAATCTACTGAGCTACGGCTATCACAATCCGTCCTGTTATATTTATTGGTATCATTCGATTTATAAGAACTGTTAATATCGTCTTCAATTAATTCCCATATATAGCTGCTACCTTTTTTAACATGACTACAAGATTCTACCCAAATTTATTTATTATCTTTTTAGATATTGTCGCGGATATACCTAAGTAATTTTTATTTATATAGAGGACATCTGTTGAGTTTTTCTACAAGGTTAGGGTTAATCCAAATTATTATGTTGTGACTAGAACAGGGCCCACCGAGGCCAAATCAGAGACAAAGAAGATTTTATTCAATGTACATGTATCGTATGTATTTTATTTCAAAACAAATATCTTTATATTTGCAATTTATCATTGACAACTATAAAAAAATAATTATAACACTTATTTATAAAATGCCACTCATCTGAAATTTACCTACCTCTGAAATGAACGAAAGAAAGAAAGGAGTGTAAGGAGAATATACGACAGGGAAGTGAATAGTAGAAGAAGTCGGGGATACCCGAGGAAGTCATGGCACGATCAAGTGAATCCAATAATTGAGTTCGGTCATGTCAAAATTCAGATCAAAAGAAGAGTAATAATAAAAATAATAATAATATAGATTGGATGATTTGTATATCGCCGTTTTTGTGAAAAATCACCTGAAGGGCGCTGTACAAATATTACTTCCTATTCTTTATCTAATTATGTACAAACAGACACAGAAAAACATATTTATCTGGCAAGTCGCTTCAGATGAACATCGTTTTATTAGAAATAAGTATAGAGACGATAGTTTTACTGTTGCTATTTTATCCTCCTTTTATATTGATGTTACATTTATTAGAAGATTGGTGGCACAAGAAGAGTTGGTATTTATTGAAACATTTATAATTTTAAGACTGGAAAATATTTATAAAATTACCCTAAAAAGCGTAAGAAGCTTTTAATGGATGTTAACATTTTTTATTTATTTTTACGTATGAGAGGATGTATGAATATTAATGAAGCAAGGAGCATGTGCCAAGAAAGAGTTGTGTGGGAGTGTATTCTCTCTGCCTACACTGGGGGGGAAACGGCGTAATGGTTAATTAGTTATCTAATTTCATTAATATGCTTAGAAGCGAAATAACATAATTTTTGTGAAATTCCAACGTCATTGACTCTTTTATATTCTTTGAACAGTTTATGAAAAACATTAGAAAAATATAGAGCCACACTGCAAAGCACTTGTATTCATAGAATAAAGAATACACACTAGAAGTGGTTTCCACGTAGATTTAAATGGAAGCCGGTCTGCCTTTGACTTGGTACCCTTTGATTCTAGACCTGAGAGAGCCAATGAAAATTCAGCGCTTTGCCTCTCTTACACTGCCTGCATTGTATATTATCACTCCATTGATCAAAATGAAATAATTTTTAGTTTTATAAACTTAAGGCCAGAAGGGACATACTTGGATTACGAAACACGACCACATCGCATTATTTGAATTCTTCTTAATTCTATGCCTGTATTACAAGCATACCCAATTCATAGTTGATAAATCAATTCGTAATATTTCCACATATGTTATTCACTGAAGCCTGCCTTTATTGCACTGTTACAGAGTTCGAAGTCCGAAAGATCGCCAAACGAATAAGTTATTTCTGTAATGTCCATTCAATATTCACAATGCGTAAGGCCTTTCTCAAATTGATTGTTAATTCATGACTATCCAAGGACTTACACGTTACAGAAGAGAGATGAAGGATTCAATGTCTCCATAAACATTATTATATTTCAAATTTCCCCTTTTCCCCACCTTCCTCTCCCCCTTCTCCTTCCCCTCCCCAATACCTTCAGCCTCACAACATTCCCCAATTGGGAATGCCATAGTCTCACTGGCTCCAGACGGTTGGGAGCAGTTTGGGACTCTTGTGCGGTATTCATATAAAAAAAAAACATGGCTTCAAAAAACCGCATTTAAAGATGGCGTCCATCTTCTCTTCCTCATCTCACAATCTAGTCTCCTTTAATGGAAGCAATCTTCCCAACAAGTCCTCCATTGATATGCTTGGTGTAACCTTAAGTGACCAGCTCAGGTATGGGGGCTCCATCGAAGCCAGATTAAAGTTAGCCTCTCAGAAGCTGGGCGTATTGTACTGAGCCCGCAGATACTTTAATAGTACACAACTGATGACCTTGTACAAATCGCAAGTGCGCCCCACTGTAGAATTTGATCTGCCGGCCTCTGTGTTTCCTCCATCCTACAACATGGGTCTCTTCAAGACCAAAGTTCACTCCTTCCTATCCTCTAAAATACCCTCCACACAGCACCCCCAAAGATGATACAGGCCTTGAGAGAAATTATTTCCCTCAGGGTCTCCTGTGTGGTGTTTCCGGAAACAAAAAAAATTCTCAAATACCTCACAGCACATTACCCCGATGGGGTTTTTAATTGTTTTATTTATTGTCAGATTTATTGTCTTCTATATGACGCGAGTGTTAATGGAAGAAGATACCGGGGACGTCCAATGAAGACATGGCACGCTCAATTGAATCAAATACCTGAGTCGGGTCATGTCAGAAGTTTGAATAAGAGAAGAGAATCTATGATACAATGTATGAATGTAAATGATGTGAGAAGTATATGCCAAGGTCGAGTATTTGGCGGTCCGTCCTCTCTGTCTACCCATGTGGTGAAACGACATGATGGCTAGTTAGTTAGTTTAACGATTATAAAAATAATCCTTAAACTACCTCTAATTACAGACTCTAACTTAATCTTTAATACAATGAGAGTATTTGACGTTCGGCCGATTTATGCTAAAACAATCCTCACTCATCTTTATAGAAACAGACGCAAATACTGTGAAAAAAGACTAATCACTTGCATCACTAGAGATAGTAATAAAGATTTACTCCAAACTCCTGTAACTCATACTACTTTTGGGCAACGGAATTTTAGATACTTAGAATTTTCAACATTCTTCCAGTTAGCATCAAAAAATCTGAACCACGAAAAAAATTCAAACACAATGTAAAAAATTGGATTAAAAGTAATGGTAGGGCATTTACCGGTGCACTCACCCCAATTCAAAGTTATTGATTTAACCGTTTACGGTATTATAAAATTATAAAAACAATATCCAAAATTACTGCCTCAACACAGGCTGGCCTAGTGAACCGGGTTATGTGAAACTTCATTTTATAACTATGCATTTCTGTTCTTTACATATTACCTACAATAATTATATTATTTTCTATTTTTATTTTTATATATCTACTTTATAAGCCACAGTAAACTTTATTATACATGTGTTTTAGTTATACTTAAATTTAATTACAATTTATTAGTTCTTTATTATAATAAAAAAAATGATTTTCAGAAATATTTCTTTACAGTATCACGCATTTTAGAAACATACATTTTAGGGAAAGTATTCATATACTAAAAATATTTTCTTTTACACTGTATTAATGAGGTTCTTTAAAAAATAAAATTCTGACAATGAAAATGAGTTATTTCTGGAATAAGGTTTCCATTTCTTCACGGATTATTTTTATTAATAAAGAAAGCTGTGGTTTTTTGTACTCACGAATACGATCAAAATGATAACAAAAGTCGTAACAAATTCTTCGGAAATTTCAACCCCTATAAATAATCATTCTAAAATTACGAACGTACCACATTTTAACTTTTTTTTTAATTCAGTAAGGCTTAAAATTGCACAGATTTGAATGAGCTGTTTCAAAATTTAATAAGAAAAACAAATCAATTTCAATCCTTTTATTTATATTTCAACCCTCCATTACAAATTAGTAACCATCCGCCTCTGCTAACAAGTTTGCGTTTGTAAATTATTATATAAAATAATGGAAACAACAAGAAGTCGCTCGACATTTACAATGTAGAAGTAACATCGCATGTAAAGAACTCCCTTCGCCCGTAAACCAGATGCAGACGACACGACATAAAAACGGAATGTGACGGAAAAAAGCTCCCGGCCTGAATCCGGGTGGGTACATCAACAAGCTTTTTTTTTAAATCTGTGTGATGACAGTAGTTGTGTGTTCCTAACTTGTTTGTTCTATATTGAAAGAGTTAGTTTATAAACATATTTGTTTTTGACAATCTGGCAAACAAACTATTCACACTTCGAAGTTAAATGATGATTTTTTTGATGATGTTTGAGATATTTATCCTTTGTGTCCCTCTTCTTCTTTAGAATGCAGACGCGTAAAGCAGCAGGCACGGCAAAATTTGTTGCTTAAATTATCTTTGAATATATTCAAGTACGGTGCAATGTGAATACTATCTTCAGTGCCGTGTGTGCCACTATACGTATGTGAACAGACTTTAACTGCGTATTCGGCCACATCGCTGCGGCAGATTTTTTGGATACAAAATACTGGGAATTAAAAAAAAATCTTTCGTTTCCCGTCAGTTCCTGCAAAGTTAACCGTGTCAAGCTATAATAGTATAAATAAAGATAATATCTTATTTAGGTAAGTGAACAACAAGCTTAACGGGGAAAGGGACGTCGGAGAGTTATTATTTATTAATTCAAAATATTGATAATATTAATGTGCAATACGATAAACATGGTGTTTTTAAAGAGAAAAATATTTAATCTTTTTTTTTTTTAATTTGCATGGGCTTGGTTAGCATTTATCAAAATATAATCAGAAATATTACACATTTATGACCGTTCTACGCATGTTTTACAAAAACATTTAAAAAGTTGAATATCCTTAAAAAATGCTGTGAAGGTTTTTCTGTAACATGTCGATAAGATAAATTTAAAAAAAGAACAGTGTGTAGTATAATTTTTTCATGAACACTTTTTTTTGTAATGCGGATTACAAATCTTTGGTTATGTTTATTTACAAAAACGCAATGAGAAAGGATTAAAAATACTTTTCTCCACTGTAAAAATCATATTCGTATTTGAAATATTTTGTAAAACATACAATAGGACGGCCAGAAAAATTAATATTTCTGATTAGATTTTGATAAATACTAAGCCTATGTAAATTTATACAATATTTAATAAATATTTTTCTATTTAAAAACATTATGTTTATCATATTGCGTTATAATACAATCATTATTTTGAATGAATAAATAATAACTCTTCGACATCCCCCTTGCCTGCATAAGAAAACGAAACATAAAAAAGAAAAAAAATCGAAACTGAAAAAATCTAAACTTTTTTTCAATACATTTGCGTAATTTTTAATGTCGCAATCGTTCTACATTGATACATTATATCTATTTGACAAATTTATCATTTTAGTTGCAAACTGTCTTATAAATAAATTTGACTTCATTAAACTAGGTATGATGTTACGCTCCACTAAAAGTTTAACCTTTCATAAGTTATCAGTTTTTTAAATTTTCAACGCTACCACTAGGTTAAAGGCTAACACTGCAGTGCTGCCATCTGTAGAGGAAAAAAATGACTGCCATCTGTAGAGGAAAAAACAAATCTTTGACCGGACAAGATTACTGATGAGAAGTGTTATTATACTATTCCCTTTTCTACAGTTTTATTAATTGATTGTATTTTTTAATATTCTCCCCTATGGTACCTAGTACGCCGTAGAGTTTTATTACGTTACTGAAACTCTACGGCGTATACGGTGTATATTACGATAAAATTAAAATACGTATTTTGAATAAGCCGATGTACGTTTGGAGAATTGTTTCAATTCGAATAGAAAAATTCGTCTAAAATCACATAGAGCCTACCTTTGGTCATAGAGCATAATGCACGCCACTGGCAGACACATAGTATTTGAACTTTGTTAGTAAAAAAAAACAACCTGCGAAAATGGGAATCCTAAGTAATGATTAAAGTAAGATTTGTTTTCTTTTGAATTTGGTAATGGAAAACGACACAAGAAGACATCTGATTAATTTGTGTTGTTTCACAATTAATTAATTTAAAAATTATATATAGTATATTTTCGCACGTTCCAGAGTGGAAGATACTCTCAGCATCGCCCTGGTGAAAGACCACCATTCGGAATTGAAAGGTTGCTTGAAATGGCTTTTAGCCGTGTTTGGTGACCAGATCTGAATAGCCAGGTATTTCCCCAACTCCCCCTTCCCCTTCTTCTTCTCCTTCCCCTCCCCAATACCTTCAGCCTCACAACATTCCCCGATTGGGAATGCCATAGTCTCACTGGCTCCAGACGGTTGGGAGCAGTTGGGACTCTTGTGCGGTATTCATGTAAAAATAAAAAAAATCTGATTGCATAGGTGATAAAATGTTTCAGTGACGCCATCGCAGGGTGATCTTTTTAAAGGTATTTAGCGGAAATAAATTAGAAATATAAAATTGAAATCGAAGGAAAACTGTATGTGTGTGAGGGTAGCAGGGCTGCATTATATTAGACCTTTGAACGAATTTTATATTTAAAAATATTTTTACAAGCATTTGGCCGCTGGTCTAGAAGACGGAAAAGGGTATAAGTTCCGACAACGTATGCATGTATAGTAGAATCAGTATAAAGAGATTCTTGCTTGTGTCGTGGTGTATTGGATCATGGGACTACTGCGTAGTGAAGGGGAACTGCGGGCGGGTGTTCCAAACAATTTATAACCAATTTGAACTAATATCGGTGTGCACAAATACATTTAACGTGCGCTATTAAAAATAATGTCATGTATCTGTAATTGTAAAAATTAACAGTTTTTGGTCATGAACACAGAGCTACTAATACATAGAGATGCCCTAACACGTAAGGAGAAGAACAACCTGGGAACAAGCTAAGCTTTCCGCCAATTGAAGTAAAACAGCAATTAAGTAAAAAGGTTCGGTTTGTTTACAAAAACTGAGTATTAAGTTTTACCCCCTTTATAAATGCTTAGTAATTTATTTCCGCAGGAAAAATCAGGCGAAACAAACGTGGAGGGCGGTGAACTAAGCTGGTGCCAAAATAGGTATCACGTGAGTTTTGCATCCAGCGGTCGAAATCGTATTTAGGGCGGGTCTATCAATTCTGACGTCAGGGGTCATGAATCATTACCGTCCTAAAATATTCACTATATTAACAAAACGTCAATATCTAATGTATGTGCGTTACAAAATCTCATTCCGTAACAATATATTTTTATTTTAGTTTTTTTAATTTTTGATCATATTAGAATGCCTGCGTTTGACGACTTAACCCCTTGTTACCAGCAGTTCTCACGTCATATTTTCGGGCGTGTTTATCTTATCGGACAGTACCATCAAACATCACGAGAGACAGCCATGTTCTGTGTTTTACAGAATCAACAGAATTCCGTGTCAGGAGATCAAACAGCATTTAGGGGCGTCCAACCCAAAACATTAACACGCGGATGAGGTTTTATTTTTATTGCCACTGAGGTATCGTACCGAAGTTCTTTCAACTATTGATCTCTGGTCTGGAGAGATTGATTGAAAGTGATGAGAGGAATTAAAACTACTCATCCTTAAACGGGCTTTTACACTGGCGACCAAGTAAAGATATGCAGTTCTGCTGCCCTAATGGTCTGTTTACATGAGGACAGTGTTTAGGATATTGATTCGTTGTAACTAAATCATTTTCCTGCCGTCCATACGTGCAATCAAGTAGTGATTTAGTAAATTTGATAGTGTGCGTGTACTAACATCGTGACAATAGGCCCACCTATTTGTGAATTCGAATGATTAAGTAGAATGTGCGTATCCGCCTCAGTCCAGCCTGAAGCATCGGCGCATATTTAATAAAGTTATTAGCCCCCCACAATTTAAATGTCGCAGCACCTTAAAGGCTTGATTTTTGTGTACTTATTATTATTTTTAATTTTTGTTTTATGTGTGATGTATAATTCACCTACTATCTTATTATTATTTTATTTTTTAAACTTTTGAATATTTACAACTATTGCATGTTTATTTTGTATGAAATGTGTGGAACTGCACTAACCTCCATACATACCGGAATAAACATTTATTATTATTATTATTCAAACATCGACAGTACAAGAATAGTTTGGTTTCGGTTTCCTCCTTATTTTCCTTTATTATGTAAACTTAGTTATTGCTGAACATAACCTCACTCATGTATTAAAATGTTGCAATTTTTCCACTGTTATTGTGTTTGTGTTCTTTTTGTATCGCTTTGTACATACTGTATAAAATTGAGTAACTTTATTAGATGAATATGTACCTAACGATTACTGCAGGGGTAATGTTATGAATAAGTAGGAATGTAAATAATATGTTTAGAATGTATAAATAGAATATGTTTACGAATAGAATATGAAAAGAACACTGTAGGAATACCACTGAATTGAATCATTATTTTAAGGTTTATAAGGCAGTGGAAGCTGGTAGTTAACTGAAAAAATAGTATAGATTCTAACAGTAACTTATTACTACGTAAGGCGATGCAATGGGAAGTAATGTAAAATCGTGTGTTTTCGGTTTGAGAATTTGATTGTCTAGAAATATCGTAGATCATTTAATTAAGTAATGCAAGTAGAACACACTTTGGCCTTTCATATTACCGTCCAATTTTTTGGTGAGTTATTTTATAAGCGTATAAAAAAATAAAGTTATCTGACCTAAAAAAATGCTTAGAGCGCAAAATCTCCTACTTACGAATCCTTTTTTCCGATATTGTCGTATTGTTCATTGTGGCAAAATTAGGTTTTTTTTAGAATATGACCGTAAAACATTTTAATATTTATTCCTGATCTTTACAAATTAAAATAAAACACGCGTTTTGGCGACGTTTTTTTGCTTAAATCAAAACATGCAGCCGATGTTAAGCGGGAATTTCGACCTTGTTACCACCTGCATAAGGAGCGTGTGATTTTGTTGAAATTTTAGCAAGTGGATGGCCTTAATGCATTGTCCACACGCGGGCAGTGATTTAAACTTAACTAAATTATTTAGTTGCCACAAAATTACTGTCTTAAGCACTGTCCTCAAGTATACAGGCCATAACAGCAGACAGTAACAGTGACTTTTTTCCCAGCTACTTCAGAGAACCGACCGAATTGAGATGTTCATTTATGATAATTAATTATTTATCATTTCTTCAAACGATTGGTATTCACTTTGTTGCGTCATTATTAATTATTTAATTAAAAAATATACTCTGTTTACACCATATTATAAATATACATAAACATCTACATATTTTGACAGCAATGCTGTCATCATCAGGAATATAATGATGTTTTTGTATATTGATAAAGTGGTGTGAACAAAGCATATTTTTAAATATTTAACAATTAGTTAGAAAATTAAATACGATGTCGATTGCCAAATATTAGGATAGCAGAACTGCATTGATGTTTTTCGATTTATATTCTAGATCTGGGTTTGGATCTTAGATATCATTACATTTTTAATGAATTTAGTCACTAGGGTGAAGTGACGGAGTTTTTTTTGTACGGAATGCAATCTTTACACCATTAACGCCAGGTTGGAATACTGGGTCTGTTTCACCGGTATTTTATTTGTTCGCCCAAGAATTGCGGAACAATGGTAACCCAATTTTGGGGGAGGGGTTAAGCTGAAGGAAATGAGGAAGAATGTTTGGAGGTTAAGTTAAAACTAGTCACTGTAGATAGCCAGGTACGCCCAATTCGAGCAACGTTAATCATCTACGTATTTCCAGCCTCACTGTATATTAGGGTTTGTATTATGTACCATCCACACGAGTGGTTTTCCCGATATTAACTGAAGCCACCGCGTTGAGAGGTTCGAACATCCGGTCGTCTTTTCCCAAAGTTGAGCTTGACTTTAGGATATCAGACCGGATGGTCGAACCTTTTGACGCGGTGACTTCAGTTAGTCCAGGCCAAACCAGTCGTGTGGAAGGTCCTTTAGAACTGTATTGTGGAATGGTAATATGAAATACTTGTAAAAAAATTCGTTAAAAGCACAAAAGCTCGCAATGACATAGTTTAATAAATTTTCAAAGTCTAATAAAGCACTGCATGTTGGATAACTTGTGAATTATGCAGTTGTTAACCAGTAATTAGTATTGCATCGATACATATTATATTAGTAACATTGAAATTTAGTTCTAAACGCATTAGCTTATTTGTTCGCATTGAATTAGTTGATGAAACTGGATGCAATAACCGCCATTAAATTCGCTGGTTTAAAGTAATGCTGTACCAACACGAGAAGGAAATAATGGGATATTATTGATAACAGTTCTGTAATGCGAACGAGCCGGCCGTCTTCCCAAAGGCCTTGCTGCATGATCTGAATCTCAAAAAACAAAAGAACAGGTTCAATGAGTAATCGCGTCCGCCATAAGCAAGTGCACATATTCAGTCAACTGGTTTTGCTGAAAGATCCATCCAACCCGAACCAAAACTCGTTTAGTAGAATGTCACTAGTCAGTCCGGCATTCCTCCCATTCACACGCATTACGAAAGCTTTAAACCTTTCCATTTGCAAGCGAGAATTCCTTCCTAATTGGAGTGGCTACTGTGCTCCTGCAGACGGACATTTCATTGCGAATTTATTTATTGCCTGCTGTGCATCACCAAAATGACTGCCGTGGACCGGCGGAAAATGTCGCATTATTCGATACGCGATATCGATTCGCGGCTCATTTTGATCGCATCAGAATTGTAGTTTCTTTCGATGGTCTGTAGAATCATTTGCCGCGGGGCGGGTTGAGGCCCATCCCCAAAAAACACATCAGAAATGACAAAACAAAGAACCCGCACAAAACAACCATCCATCCATTGGTTGAATCAACGAGAATCTGAGATTTTTTTACTCGGGAGTGAATTGTTTGACAGGTGAATTGACGGAGTCGGGATGGCCCAAGAAGCTCGCTTTGGAACCAGTTCGTTAGTTCAAACTTGCCGCCGGTAATCGGTTGACGTGTGCGCAGTCTCAGACCCGCGATGAAAGAAAAACACGCGGGCCAATCCGGCCGTTGAATTCAACCTCAAATTTCGAATTCGCGCGATTTTTTTATCAGTTTCAAATTCGAAAAAGATCGTTAAATCTCGAAAGAGCCACTTTCAGATTTTAAGATTGTGTTGAGTGATAGTGTTTTGCGTCGTTTTAAATTGGTCAATCCTAAGATTGCAAACTTGATGCATGGTGTGTTGTTGCAGTGAAAAAGTGCATTTTATTGGAATATGCACAGTTTTATAAAAAGTGAATCGAAAAATAGTTCAAATTGAAAAGTTTTTCTTGTGTACAATCAACAATAAAGTTTATAAAATCGGATTAAAAAACGCTTTGAGTAAGTTTAATTTTTTAAAATATATATTTCTGATAAAAAATACTGACATACAGTGGCGGCTCGTGACTTTTGAGTGAGCTAGAGTGGTAAGATTAAAAAATTACGACTTTATGACTCTCAAAAATTTCAATTTTGACAAAAAAAAAAACGTTTTCAGCTAAAACAACATCAATAAAGTCGTATTTTTCAATCTTACCACTCTAGCTCACCCAAAATACACGAGCCGCCACTGCTGACATAGTATAATTTATCCTTAAAAATTATAAACCCGCTCTGTCATTTAAGATGATAGATATTTTCGCGTTCATATAAACTCGTTTTGAGTAACACAGTGAATGGGTATTATAAATTATCCGAGTTGTCAACCTTATGAAGCTCAGATAAATACTTATGGCACCAATGCCAAAAGATAATATTTATGATTATTAGCAAGTCGTATTGAGAGCTTTAATTTGTATAAAAATCCGACATAAAACATACATTCATGTACGTAGAAACAGAATTTCAGGACATTTTTCTTTTAACCCTCCATAGATTATTTAGTTGCGATTTTCTCTATGCCACTGAAGGTTTACTAATGCATTAGCCCAATCAATTCTTCATTGTGCAATTATACGCTCGGGAGGAGCGTAGAAAACAAGCTTAGCCCCATTAGAAATAGTCAAAAGGAAACTCATTAAAATAATTCTGAAAAGAACATCTCATTATTCAATACGTGAGTTATTTAACGAATTTACATAAAATAATAATAACATTATATTGTAATTAAATTTAACTATAACTAAAATACAAGTATAATATAATAATGTAAGTGTACAGTGGTTTATAAAGTAAAATAGAAAATAATATAATAACAGTTATAGTTGAAGTTTCACATAACCCGTCTCACTAGGCTAGCCTGTGTTGAGGCAGTAATTTTGCAAATTATTTTATAATTTTAAACTACCTATGAATATACCTTACTTCAAATCCACAAAGAAAACCTAAAATTGGAGTCATTGAGCGCCAGGCCGAGAACCACAGGACAAGTAATAGTATTTACATATGAAGCGGTAACTTGGTGATGTGACATTATAATTTAAAACATAAATAATAGTCTCTAAAGTTAACACAACAACGGCTATATCATTACATATACTCGGCCATAAAATGCTTTATCGAACTCCCTTATAGAAATACAAATTGAAAAAAAAAATTAAAAATACACTTTACAATAAACTAATTGTAGGTGTATGTATTATATGTTCATTAGGAAAAAAAGGTTTCTTACATGCATTCTATATATATATTTTTATTTATAAAAATTTCATTAAATTTTTTTACAATTTCTGTATAGGTATCAGAATATTTGTGTTTATGGTAGTACCCTTGAAATTAATTATATGTATAACTAATCATAATAGTACTCCCTCTCTAAACACTAGAATTTCTCAATTAAGGAGGTATTAATTTAAAAAAAAAATTCAACGGAATCTATAAAAATCAATGTAAGTTTGTTTGTTTGTCCTCGATGTTCTCGAAAATCAGTGGACAGGTTTCGCTGAAAATAGCACAGTTTGTTTTTATTAGTGACGGGAAGGTTTATAAAGTAGTTTGAATGAAATCCAATGTGTAAAACCGTTGTTATAACGTTTTAAAAATAGTATGAAAAACATAGAACCCGCCATGTTTTACACTCTGGTTAGCTACAGATTCCATATTCAAAAGAAGTATTTTTTCGGTAGAATATTTTCAAAGTGGAAAACACGAGTAGGTACCTACTTAAGAACTTTATGATTTAGATATATTTTGAAAAAATAAACGTTTGGAATGAAATAAACTTTTCAAATGAATTTTTCTTTATTTGGAGTTAGTTACTTTCTCTGTCAAATCAATTATTGTACCCGAGCAAGGCTGGGTACATATCAGCTAGTATATAATAAAAAAAATAAAACCAATTTTTGGTACTTATATACCTACTATTACTATCATGTAAATAATGTTGTTAATAGCTATTTAAAAAAACATCAATGCTTTCAAGTCACCGAGGAGATAATATATATTTAATGTGAATGAATGTGATTAAAAAATTATTATGCAGTCTGACATTTATTACTAGAAAAAATAGAAGGTGCTGCAAATGTTTAAAAGATTTTAAATGACGATGGCTAATGGGGAAATGGAAGTAAATTTAAAAAAAGGACAATGGTCCAATCGCATAATTCTCAGTTTAATCAAACGGTCTTCAGGCATTAGTGGTACTTTCCGCAAAGAGATGATTCTACATTATATTCTAAGACAATTTTATCCTTAACCTTTTTTTGGTATTAATTTAAAGAAGCGAGAAATATAATCACATGAAAATGTGATTTTTTCGTTTTTAGGAAATTTAACTCTTGAAATACCCATGTATTATATGCTATATTAAGTGAATTAATAAAACACAATCAAATCCACAGATCAACATTTTAAACGAAATATAGTAGAAAGTATTTACTTGTTTCGCCTTGTTTATTTAAAAAAAAATTATTAAACTTAAATATGAACATTTTTAACATGAGGAATAAACATCAAACACAAGCATATATAATTGAAAGAAAAACCTTCTAATTTATTAGGAAAACTGTAATTACATTTTCGATATATTCGGTTCGAAATTAAACTGTAGAAATAATCTTGTTTCCCTTTCCATAAATTAGGAAATGTTGTGCAGTTGAAGGAGTAGAGAGTTGAGAAGGATAAAAGAAAGAGGAAGGTTGGGAAGCAAAATATGATGACTACATAGCTAAAGTACTTGAAAACATGGAGATAGATTGACAAATGTAATTACTTTTTATTAGCAGAGCTGAATTTTCGTTTGAATTTCAGGTATTGAATTGAATCTTAGATGTCACAAAACTTTAAAAAATGGTTGCTAGTATGGAGAGTCGACTACAACTTACAGTGCATTTTATAAAAGAGAACAACGTTAATCTTTACTTTATACATTGGGAATTTATACCCGCTAAGTTACTGCATTTAGCTCATTAGCAGGAGTTTATTTAAAAAATCATATATAAAACTATAGTAAATAAAACATAATCATACAAATACTAATGTAAAAAAATAATAGTAAAAAAAAATGGTACATGCATGTTGTGATCAATGTAGATTAGTTGAATTATGGTAAATTGTTTTTTAAAATATGAAAAAAAACAATATAACAGTTTTGTTATAGTGATAACAGACTCCATTTACATAATGACAATTACATAATATTATAAAAATATCAAGATAGCAAGTATAATTTGATAAAGTAGTAACAGATACAATAAAGTAGTACAGTTTTGTTACAGTTAGAGTAGACTTTTAATATGATTCAGAACATTATTAATTTTACATATCCCCAATCCCAGATATAAAGGAGATATACAAACAAGGAGACCATCATATTTCTTTAAAAGACAACATAAAAAAAGCAAAATAGCGTCAATACAGCAGATGCCAAGGAGATATACAATCAAGGAGACCATCATATTTCTTTAAAAGACAACATAAAAAAAGCAAAATAGCGTCAATACAGCAGATGCCAAGGAGATATACAAACAAGGAGACCATCATATTTCTTTAAAAGACAACATAAAAAAAGCAAAATAGCGTCAATACAGCAGATGCCAAGGAGATATACAATCAAGGAGACCATCATATTTCTTTAAAAGACAACATAAAAAAAGCAAAATAGCGTCAATACAGCAGATGCCAAGGAGATATACAAACAAGGAGACCATCATATTTCTTTAAAAGACAACATAAAAAAAGCAAAATAGCGTCAATACAGCAGATGCCAAGGAGATATACAATCAAGGAGACCATCATATTTCTTTAAAAGACAACATAAAAAAAGCAAAATAGCGTCAATACAGCAGATGCCAAGGAGATATACAATCAAGGAGACCATCATATTTCTTTAAAAGACAACATAAAAAAGCAAAATAGCGTCAATACAGCAGATGCCAATAGATATACAATCAAGGAGACCATCATATTTTTTAAAAGACAACATAAAAAAGCAAAATAGCGTCAATACAGCAGATGCCAAGGAGATATACAAACAAGGAGACCATCATATTTCTTTAAAAGACAACATAAAAAAAGCAAAATAGCGTCAATACAGCAGATGCCAAGGAGATATACAATCAAGGAGACCATCATATTTCTTTAAAAGACAACATAAAAAAAGCAAAATAGCGTCAATACAGCAGATGCCAAGGAGATATACAAACAAGGAGACCATCATATTTCTTTAAAAGACAACATAAAAAAAGCAAAATAGCGTCAATACAGCAGATGCCAAGGAGATATACAATCAAGGAGACCATCATATTTCTTTAAAAGACAACATAAAAAAAGCAAAATAGCGTCAATACAGCAGATGCCAAGGAGATATACAATCAAGGAGACCATCATATTTTTTTTAAATGCAGCATAAGAAATAGCAAAATAGCGTCAATACAGCAGATACCAAGGAGATGTACAATCAAGGAGACCATCATATTTATTTAAAAGACAACATAAGAAATAGCAAAGTAGAGTCAATACAACAGATATAAAGGAGATATTCAATCACGGAGACCATCATTTTTTTTTTAAATGCAGCATAAGAAATAGCAAAATAGCGTCAATACAGCAGATACCAAGGAGATGTACAATCAAGGAGACCATCATATTTATTTAAAAGACAACATAAGAAATAGCAAAGTAGAGTCAATACAACAGATATAAAGGAGATATTCAATCACGGAGACCATCATATTTGTTTAAATGACAACATAAGAAATAGCAAAATAGCGTCAATACGGCAGATACCAAGGAGATATGCAATCAAGGAGACCATCATATTTATTTAAAATACAGCATAAGAAATAGCAAAATAGCGTCAATACAGCAGATACCAAGGAGATATACAATCAAGGAGACCATCATATTTATTTAAAAGACAACATAAGAAATAGCAAAATAGAGTCAATACAACAGATATAAAGGAGATGTTCAATCACGGAGACCATCATATTTGTTTAAAAGACAACATAAGAAATAGCAAAATAGCGTCAATACAGCAGATATAAAGGAGATATACAATCAAGGAGACCATCATATCGGTTAACATTAATACACAAGGTCACTTTCCAAAAGCCAACACTTTAATATGAGTGAGAATTTCATCATAGAGCAATTGTTTTTAAATTCGTATGGTAACGTGTTAAATATAAATGGAATAATGTATTCAAGAGTTCATTGACCATATTTATTTTGAAATATTGGCACTATCATTCCTATATTTTATGCAAATCGTGTATTGTGTACATGATCAACAACTGCCCTATTACAGACCATCACATATATGTTGCAGTAACATTGCTTCTAACAGATTTATCTCGAATATGCCCAGCGCAGGCTCAAAACCTCATCAATAGACTATTTCATCTTGTTATTAAATTTTCCATGTTGGTTGATAACCTCGCAATGCAACCACATCTTAATCTCAAATCTAAACCGGCTTTTCTGAAGTAGTAAAACCGCTCTATCGGAGAGCTCTGGCGTTTTGAAATCTGCGCAGCTTTTACTGTCCGGAAAGTGATCGCAACTATATTGAGCTCATCATAAGCTAAGGAACAATGAAATATTAATTAGTTTTGATAAGTTAAAAATAAGTTAGTGTGTTTTTGAATTCGACAGGTAACGACGTTGGACTGTGACCTCATAATAGAAAAAAAACAATTAGAATCAAACACCGAAAACGCTTTAATCTTGAAAGGTGACAACATCTGATGTTCTCAAATATACTTAATTTCGTGGCTTTCATCCGAATTTAAAATATATTCGAATAACAAAATACGATGTATTTACATATGCTGTCTACTTACGGAAAATATGTTATAGATTGCTTGCAAATAATGTAACCAAATGTCCCCGAAAGGGTAAGCAGAGATGATATACGGGCGTAGGTACGACAAAAGTCGATATACTTATATCTGCAGGCGTCTTGAGTGGAAATCCGCTACACAAAATATTTATATGATAATAAATAATCTTTTTTCATTTTTCGTAGGGTTAGTTCAGATTTTCAGCCTTTATGGACTGCACGCCACTGCTCATATGTCAACTCAACGTATCAACTGTTGGAGGGATCAACTCTCGGGAGATCAACTGTCGGGGGGCCAACTGTCGGGGAATCAACTGGCATGGAACCATATTTGCCATTTAACTGTACAGAATCAAGATATAACGCCATGTTGCGCCTTCCATATTTTAAAATACAAATCTCGTTCAAAACCGAGTAGTAAAACTAGGATAATCTCTCCACTATAGTTAATTATAAAAAAATGCACACCGTAAGAATTTCAAAAGTTTAAGATTCATTTTCTCACATTGTACATATATATGAGAATGTATACGAACCGCCGGTAGATTTACGCACCTGTATTAAAACATGGCTTACCTGTCTGTACACGCGAGCAATAAATCGCCAGGCTTAAATACCGACTCGTGATATTTAAGAGCCCAATAATTTGTAACAGGTAATGTTAAAATTAGAGCAGGTAAGTAGGTTATATCGAGGTAGATAAATTATCTGATTTTATGGATCATTTGTAACAACTGAATATTTATTGAAATTGAGGTAATACCTTTTAAAACTTAATTCCTAATTTAAGAAAATTGCCATGGAAAAAATCTTTTGATTTGACAAGATATAGTCTAATTGGTGGCACGGTCCCTCAATAATGGAAGATCCGGGTTCAAATCCCATTTGTACTTAAGGGGAACGGCTGCGCTGCCTGTTTCATGCAAAACTGAATTTTGGATTGGAGGCCAAAATACCCATCCAACCGGAATGTTCTGTTTTTTAAATTATAGGTTTAGTAAATATCTGGTACGGATGAGAAGTATTTTTTTTTTGTTTTAATTTTTTAAGTGCCATGAAAAAAATCAGTTTTCATAATTTTAGAGGCAGCTTAGAAAAATATTTCTGGGTTTATGGTAATTTTTAAAAATATGCCACATTTGCTATGTAAGTATAATTACATAAATAAAAATATAAAAATAAAACATAAAAAAAACGATATTTTATAAGGTAAAACAAAAATAAATAAAATACTTCTCATCCGTACTAGATATTTACTAATAGAAAATGTTTTGAGGATCTAGCGTAATTAATTGGTGCACAGTCGGGAAATACGCCAAATTGTCACATGAGAACGGGTCGCTTCTACGACTCGTTATTGTGTTTAACAGGTCGGCTATATAATGTGTTTCTTTCCCTCCATAAAATTGGTCTCATCAAGACCCATGTACACTCCTTTCTATCCGCTAAAACATCCTCCATACAGTATCCCCAAAGATGCCATATGGAAATTATTTCCCTTAGGGCCTCCTGTGTAGAGAAACTGTAAAAATGGGTCGTATTACGACATAATATGCATTTAACTCTTAATCATTATGTATTCAAATAATTTATTAAGTAATATAATTTATTGCATAAGCTACAGGAGCTTCCAAAGCTCCACCGAGAGCACCAGAACGCTTTCGCATTCCCCAGGAACTCAACAATACATAGATTAACAATATTATGGTACTGGAAAATATTCATTGTACGCGGTGTTTATTGACGGTTACACCAGCTAATACCACAGGTGCGGGAAGAAGACAATGCTGTTACATCAAGACCACAACAAAGCTATGTAAATTTAAGTTCATAAACATATTTTTTTATACTCCGCTTAAAGGTTTCTTGCAATCTGTTTTTAAACTCGATTGTTTACGCCAGGAAAGCTCCACTAAATTGGAACGATTTTCAAATCTCTCTTTCGGAATGAGGGTTATTCAAATTTCGAAATTTTCGAATGTTTTTCTCTGGTGCACGCGGTGGGCCCGAGGTTTTTCCTGTGACGACAAATGCTATTTCTAGTTGGTGGTTCAATATTGAATTGGAGACGAAAGATACGTTGCATTATAGTTGCCTGCTCAGACTTGAAAACCTTGTGCTGCATAGTAGCCATTTTATTTATAACTGACGCGAAATGGCAGCTTGGCTCGGCGAGCACTTTAGCGGTCGTTAGCGCAACAATGATCGATCTAGCGGTTCTATGTCTATTTGTTATGTAGATTATTGTCATAAAACACATAAATCAGGTAAATATAACGGTAAGAAATTAAGTCCATCGTTTTGAACAACTGTGTACTATAATATCAAATCAGTGGCACAAACACAGCTTCACTGTTAAAAACGCCGATCTCTATTCTTCTCTTCTTCAGAGCGCTTCTCCACCACCGCATGAGAAACAGAGTTTAACGGCAAACTATCAATTAACAAATTCTAATTTCACCCCTTCGTGTTATTTTAATGTGATACGCTACTTTAGTCGTAAATGCCTGGAGCCAGTGGAAGTACGGTATCTTCAAATTGGGAAGTACTTAACAGGCTTGAGGAGGTTTTTGGGGGGAAGAGGAACGCTGGAAAGTACCCGGCCTTCTGTTTATTGACCAGATTTGAATTCTGGTCAATAAACAAAATTTCCATCAAAGGTTTTGTTTCTAAATGGGTGTCTCTAACTAGATCAATACTGAGGGAATCTCTCACTCAGGAACGAATTTTATTAAATCCTTTTTATTAAATAAAACAAACATTTTGTTATAAACCACGAATAGTATTTTATTTTTCGTCACAGGTTTCGCTTAGATCAAGCTTCATCAGGGCAAATATAATAGCTAAAGAATAATACAAAGTTATCGGTTATATATAGATACAGAATAGAATAAAGTGAAATAGAATATATTACAAAAGAGAGAGAAAAGAGAACAAAATATCAGAGGGAGAAAACAATAGAAAAGTATTATGTGTAAGAGGGAGACAACCTTAAAATAATAATAAAATAGATATTAAATAGATCAGTGGAATGGGAACATAATGAAGTCATTAAATAGAGATAATCATATTATGATTTATATAAGAAAGATCAGTTATGAATGGAAAATAGTTTAGTTGATTACATGATAATACTAAGCGAAACCGGTTGCCGACAAATAAAATGTATTCGTGGTTTATAACAAAGTGTTTGTTTTATTGAATATGATGTCAAACCACAAAGTTTGTGGTTTGAAAATACATCGTGATTTAAATTTAAATTTGTTACATATCAATACAAATAAAATAAAAATTATAACCGCTTCTTTTACGGAAGTTCCTCGATAGTCCTCTACGGTAAAGATACCGTAAAATATCACTGAACGGTTTTAATAATTACTAATCCATACAAAAATTTTCACTAGATTAATTATGATTATTTTCGTAATACATGGTATAACACCTTCTAGAAAAAGGTATTACTATAAAAAGTAAGGTCAACAAAAGAGCATCTGATCATTCCTAAGATAGAAACTGCAACGAATTACATACTCAAAGTATTAAAAGGTGAAGGATAATGAAGGAAAGGAATTATTAAAAAAAAACGTTTCGTTGAGATAATTGGTCGGTTATTTTACATCGTGCCGTATTGCATTTTAAAGTTAAACTATTCGATTCAAAATAAATAGCAAATAAAACTTGTTGTTATTCTAAAACCACACAATAATCCTTAATAATAATAATAATAATAATACTATGGCACCCACAATTAGTGTATTTTATCAGGGAACGGCCTCCAAGGTCGAGGTTCTAATCCCGGCGTGCGCGAGTAAATTTTATTTAGTTAATTTGTGCTGTTTTACAGTTAATTCATTTTAAAATTATATATAGTATATTTGCGCACGTTCCAGAGTGGAAAATACTCTTAGTATCGCCCTGGTGAAAGACCACCATTCAGAATTGAAACGTTGCTTGAAATGGCTTTTAGCCGTATTTGGTGACCAGATTTGAATGGCCAGGTATTTCTCCACCTTCCTCTTCCTCTTCTCCTTCCCCTTCCCAATACCTCCAGTCTCACAACATTCCCCAATTAGGGATGCCATAGTCTCACAGGCTCCAGACGGTTGGGAGCAGTTGGGACTCTTGTGCGGTATTCATATAAAAAAAATCACCAAACGATGCTGTTCCACCCTGGAATGAAGCATAACCATATATTTTATTATCTTTTCTCCGTCTAAAATCATTAATCTTTCTTTATTCATTTTTATCAGCTTCCTCTCCTTCTGTTGCCCGTTTGTACATTATACATTTTCATCTGCACTTTACAGGATTTTGAAACGACGATCTTTGAACCTTGAATCTAAAAATAAGTATCCTACCGCTCTATCAATAAGGTAATATTTTCAAAAATACTTGTTATGCAAAAAATTAAAACAAAGTACAGAATGAATTTCTTTAAATATAATAATTATCTAACATCTCTCTCAGCAAACGAATTATTTCTTCCCCAGTTGTCCCGCTGTAACAGCCTCTTAGGCTTAAAGTAAAATACCTAATTATCATTAAGAGATTACTCAGGCATAACTCCGGCCGCATTAATACCTTCGAAACCTTTTGGTGTGTTTTTTCTATTTAGTTTTAATGTCCGAGTTATCTGAAAGAGATAAGTCCAACCTTTCAAGCAACCGTAACTACCATCGAACCACTGGCTCTTTGAAGGGTAACCGTGCTCTCTTTTTGGAGTCTCGGTGTAGATTGAAAGGTTTTTGGATTTTTTATTGGTACAGTGATTCGCATTTTAAATCCTGTTTCTAAAAGCCAAATATTATGTTAAGATATTTTGACTTCAGTGTGCTTTTGCTCTAAATAGCTTAACTTATAATAGTAGTTTTCTTTTTTTTTTATAAATACTCTACAGAATTGCTCTTCTTATTTAAAAATACTATAACAGCAGATGTTTACAGTTTTAATTATCTAGTTAAGATTTACAATAAAAATTTTATTGCCTAAAACATGATTAAATTAAGAAATGCAACTATTATTACTTAAAATCGCAGGGAAGAAAATATGAAACTCTTTGAATATTTACGTAATAATATGTAACACTTTATTAAAATTTTCTAAACGTGTTAGACGATACGGTTCTACCAGGAATTGTACAAAACAATGAGAATAAAAACAAAGAAATTGGGCGTTCGGCTGCTTTAATCGTTTCTTTTATAAGTTTTGCACCTTCCCATAGATTTTATAATAAACATTATTTTGAGGATCCAATAAAGAAGTAATAACAAAATTTGGATCTAGACCTTATGATATAAATACGGGTTTAATATTATTGAACATCAGCGACTTGTGAACTCTGACAACCTTAAAAAAATATCCACAGCTGTTGCAAAGAAAAATAAAATATTTTAAAAATACTTCGGCGTTTTTCGGCATTCTGCAGGGATCGAATTCGTGACCTTTAGAACAAAGAACAAAATAATTAGCCGCCTTTAAGTCTCGATGCATAAAAACCACACAGCAGGTGGTTGTTTCACTGCAAATTGATAAAACGGATCTCATATTGGGTAAATTTCCCAAAATGATCGTTATCTGCCCAACCAAGGGTAAAACAGAAATCAGAGAACACAAAATATTAAAACTACTACGGTTTACGAATTATCGAAGTAATTCAGACACGAATAGGCCATTCGGAGGAGATGGAAAAGTTTTCATCTTCGCCGAATTATGCCGCCCGGGATACAGAAATTGCTTTACAAATCGAAAAATTGGAAACGAATTATATTATATTGTTTCGTAGTTCAGTCAGCTGTAAAAATTCATAATCGCCATATTAAATAACACAATTTCCTTGTGAGTACGCACGTACGTACGAACTAGTGTGATCTTTTTAAAATTGAAACTGATCTTTCATTGTCCAGAATTTTTAAAATTCCATTTTTGACATGTTCGTCTATTAGAAAAGCTCGGGTTTTAAAGCACCATGATTAAAATGATTGAATTTTTCTATTACATCTGCCGTTCACGAGGAAAAAAAAAGATAGAACGGAGCTATCAGTGGTTCTAGTGTATCTTTCTTAAATTAGAATGCAAGACACGAAATAACTTTACTCTTCTTCAAGCGCATACCCACTCTTATCGGAAATTGACTAACATCAGAGCAAACTACTCTTTGTAACTGCACTTGTACCATTCCCGTAGATTGACACAAAGACATAAAGTGCCGAGTCTTGCTCTTCTTCGTCTAACAAAAAACTGATATTTTTGAAACCATGAAATTCCACCACGAATTAATTGTATTCAAATTCAACCCAGCTGGTTTTTTGTGTTAAAATTTTATAAGTGTACTTTTTTTGGTGTTTTAAAAATTCTATTAATTTTTTTATCAATTCAACGTTCAAATTGATCTGCAGCGGACTGTGCAGGTGTTGGGTCGCCACCGCAAGATATTCGGTCCTGCGCGCTGCGCCTGCGGTCTACTAAAGAATCGTCGAATCAAATAATAATGGAAAGCCAATCCACGTTATTATGGGAACTGGTTTTTTCACACGCCGAGAACAAAAACATCTGAACTACCGCGTTTTATTGTAATATTTTTGTTATTATTATTATTATTATTATGTGATGGGATAGTTGAATGGGCCCTTCCGCTGAATAGATAATCCCTAGAAGTGTGATCTTTACCGATTTGAAAGTAAATCCAATTTGGATCAGAACTTTTGACAGTGAAATTGTTTCACCTGAAATCTGCTAAAGAAATAATTTAGATACATACAAAATGTTAAATCAATTTTGCTGAAAGAAGGAAACAGCAAATTGTTTCAGGCACACGAATACGCCCATAACATACGTCTATCTCTTCAATTTCTGTATTTACTAGTTGAACTAAAAATTTAATTGGTATGAATCGGCATTACAAAAAAAGCCCAAAAACCCGAATTAAACTAACCTACTTAATTAATTTTATTATTAAAATTTTCTTAATAATCAATTAGGTTTTCGGACAAGTTTTTTTTTGTAATTTTAATAATTTTATAACACTTTTAAAAAGTTTGCTGATTCACGCTTGTGTTGATTTATCCGGTTACCAATTTATTGAATATTAGTCATCATGACCTCTTAATATACCTATTATGAGATTAGTTTGATTATAATTGATAAAACAATTTTTAAAATTCGTTATAGATAGCGGATTTTTCAAACTGATTAATTATCAGTTTCTTCCATTGTATCGCGACTTGACTATTGCAACGGCATATATGCAAGCCTCCCTAAAATATGCACTGACAGA
Organism: Halesus radiatus; assembly: GCA_022606495.2. Taxonomy (NCBI): domain Eukaryota; kingdom Metazoa; phylum Arthropoda; class Insecta; order Trichoptera; family Limnephilidae; genus Halesus; species Halesus radiatus. Next base: position 2,279 of record JAHDVE020002936.1, on the reverse strand, counting down.
CTTCAGTCAGTTTTAAATGGTACCTCAAGACCGATCGTTTCCAAATACTCCCACATATCTCAACATCTGCGGAACCTTCATTGGCTTAAGTGTCCTGAGAGGATCCAATTCAAACTATGCTCGATGGTCTTTAAGGCGATACACATGATACGTCACCACCCTACTTGTCGGAATTGTGCACTCCAAACAATGTCAATAATAGGCAATCAACTCTTCGATCAGCATCTTCAACAGCCATAGGAATACTCCCAGTACCTAAACGCAATCCCAATACCAATTTCGGAGACCGAGCTTTTGGAGTAGCAGGTCCAACAGCGTAGAACAAACATTATTGTGTCCTAAATGAAAATAAATTAAACGGGTATTTAATTTTGTGTTCTGCTTAAGTAGATCGTTAAAAAAAGATATTTTAACTTTTGATTCAACTACGTAAGTAATATGTTATAACCTTGATGAATCTTTTCCTACAAATGATACTGTACAATTTTGTGTAGGGTATAAATAAGAAGATAACTGTTATATATAAAATTCGTCGATCCAATTAGTTGTTAGCGGGTAAATTAGCATTTCAAGCCAACACCAAACTATGGAATAAACCGCTTTAGGCACTGGAGATACTGCAATAAATCCTAGCATGACATAACATGGAAACGTGGTTCATAAAACGCAGGACGCAGCAAAATGATGAAAGTGAAAGAAAAATATACGTTTTTTTTACAACCTTGCAACTCTTCCATATTGTAGATTCAAAATCCATGATTCAAATATTTTTATCATTTTGCTTATTTCCTGGTACAAGTAATCATTTTATAATAGCGTTTTGTTCGTTGCATCCAACGATGCTGATTAAGTTATATTATTATTCCATAAACGTAAATTTATAATTTGATGCATGCAAACTGATTCTTGAATTTATTAATACCTTAATATTATGTTTAAAATGAAAACTTTTACGTAAACCATAGAAATCTGATAAAAAAAAACTGTTTTATTACCCATGCACAGGCTTTGCCTTTGTGGGATTTTTTAATTTACATGTTTTATTTTTATGATATTTTTCGAATTTTATACATTATTTTAAGATGCTCACGTATCAAATTTTTAATTTTTTTTCCTTAATTTTAAATTTGTTGGGTAGGTAGTATAAAGAAACAGCATCGTAAAGTATAGTGTACTAAAAAGTGTAGTGCAGCGTAGGTACTGTAAGGTGTAGTATATCGTTGCACCCTACTCACATCCGTTAACTAATTACATTTTATTATTTCAATATTTTCCGGATCGCCGATGGAGCTAAGCAAAATCGGGAAACTTTATGGAGTCCAAACAAATGTCCACGATGTACGAAACGTATGATAAAGTCGATCAAACTAGAATGATTTTAAATGTTACACAAATGCGGTTCACGCCATAATATACCCTAATGCAGAGCGAGATGTTGGGAAACGCGAGTTAAAATCGAACGTATTTGAAAAATAACTCCGCCAATGATATTACAGTACAAATATATAAATAATAACTCTCACTAGATGTCAATACACATAACACAAATTTTATTTTATTATTTAATTATTTTTTAATACTTAGCTCAGGACAGAAGTGACGAGACTAACTGTTGCATTGATCTCAAAATTCCAGGTATAAAATGCTGCTCTTGTTTTTGTGAGTTATTGAACTCACCTTTCGAGAGCTATTACTGCTTTGGATTATATCAGACACACAGATGTTTTGTTACATAGTTTTTACTTAATAATTTGAAAGACAATCTATTATTCAATGAACGGGTGTACGAATTTTGACTTTAAAACGTACCACTGTTCTAAAAAAACGGTGTCATTGATCTATGTAACACATTTTCCATATTTCTTCAATGATTTCTTGAAATTTATCACACTATAATAATTGGGTTGTATTCAGTATTCAAACCAACGTTAGCTAACAGTTTCTTGGCAATAAACACATCCATAGAACCAATAGAAATCCAGAACTATTATATAGAACAGAAAATCACTTACATGTTTATACATGTAATAGGTATTCAATGTTATTTGTATATCTAAAAAACTAACCAATTAAATGGCGTTAGAGATATCTCGATCGAAAATACAGAATTCATATTGTTTTTAAAATAATAATAATAATGTTTTATTACGTTCTGATATCCTCACTGGGATTTCCCGTGCTGAGGATTTCAGTTACAAAATATTAAATTGATGTGCTTCATGAAAAAATAAAAATAATTCTAAGGTAAGGTGTTTTAAGTGCAGTTGAGTGGTTTCGGT
>JAHDVE020002935.1:0-17693 GCA_022606495.2 Halesus radiatus | reverse complement strand
AAAATCTTATTTGATCTACACTGATTTTAAAGAAAACTCATTTCCCCAGTTTACATGAGACTTTTTTAACTTCTAGGCCTCAGACAGGCCTATGAAATTAACTATCTGTCCAAGAAAAAATTTCAGTATTTAAATTTTTAATTTCTTCTGAAGTAACATAAAAATTAGCTTACTTCAGGCATACAGATGCGCCTACGTTATTTACATGAAAATGTAAATAAATGGGAATTGCAAGTTAATAATGTTTAAAACAATACAATTTTATAGGAAAAACAGAAAAAGCAACCAATTTAAATATGTACTATTAAAAACCTAAATAAAGGGGATGGCAATTTATAAAAACGTTAATAGTAACATTTGAACATTGACCAAATTCGAACAAAACGCATTTGTTATGACATTTTTGTTAAAAAACACGCATTTCGAGAAATTGTTCTAGTAAAATTAACAGTGAGTACTCACTGACTTGACTAATAACTTGACAGCAGGAGGTGCCGACGATCTCATAGTCTATTTCTCACACATTATTGTTCTATATAAACTGAGTGAGCGAGAGAGTGACTTCCCTGTTTCCTTACTATTGTAATGCGGCTGCAGGGTGGCGACCGGCGGGGCGGGCGCCACTCTCGCTGCGGCTAATTTTAAACGGATTATCTCGTAATTTATGGTGGTATAATAAAATAATGTCGACTATGTAGAAAAAGGTTTGATCCAGGTATTCTAATTTTGGGTTTAGGCGATATTTTCAAGTAGAGTTGGAAAGAAACTGACGTAAAACCGGGGGGCAGGAATTGTTTGAAATCGTAAATTGGGGAAAATATTAATATGACATGTATATGTATGGAAAAAAAACAGGACTGCGGGTTTTTGACATAAAAAGTGAGAAAACGTTAAATAGGGGTGACGTAAAACCAAAGTTTTACTGTATTAAGAATCAGTGTTTGCTGATATGAATGTATATTTTTAAAGCCATAATATTTTTCAGTGGAGTTCCTTATTGGGAATGCCAGAGTCCCACTGGCTCTGGATAGTTGGTACTCGTCGTTTATGAATTTAAATACTTCCATCTTCCATCTCACATCTTACAATCGAGGACAAAGATCAGCATATAAAGTCTGAGAGTTAATTATATTATGTTCTGCTTTTCTTTTGTCCAGGTTATAGCCAAAGATTCTAACGTAATGCTGGTAGCCCTGGCGGGTAAATGCGTGTCCATGCTGGCGGCCGGCCTGAAGAAGAAGTTCGGAACATACACGACCGCTCTGCTGCCGGCGTGTTTGGAGAAATTCAAGGAGAAGAAACCCAATGTGGTCTCCACGCTGAGGGAAGCTGTGGACGCCATGTACCCGTGTGTGAGTTCCCTTTGCAGTATACAGATACAGTCAATTCGGTTTTTACATGCTCTTTTTTTACAAGATTGTGATTGATACAGTCAATGAAGCGTAATAGTAATATTCATTCTTATTAGAATCCTAGAATTTTCCCTCCTCCATGCATTCACCCCCCAATAATAGTGTAGGAATAAACAATAATGTGTTTTATTTTTGAATTCCCAAAGTGATTTTCATACAATAGAATCAATCTCCCTTTTTCATATACATTATGTATTGTATTTTTTTACAAGATTGTGATTGATACAGTCAATGAAGCGTAATAGTAATATTCATTCTTATTAGAATCCTAGAATTTTCCCTCCCCCATGCATTCACCCCCCAATAATAGTGTAGGAATAAACAATAATGTGTTTTATTTTTGAATTCCCAAAGTGATTTTCATACAATAGAATCAATCTCCCTTTTTCATATACATTATGTATTGTATTTTTTTTCAAATAGGTATTCTGTTAAACGTGTATCTCCCGTGTAAAAAGAGAATGAAGTGTATCTAGTTGTATCACAACCAAAATTTATTAACTTCAAATAATTTCAAATTGCATTTTATGAGATAGCTATTTGTTTTTAAAAATGAAATGACTTTTTTCTAATAGACAACAATAGAAGGCATCGTCGAGGATGTTGTAGAGGCATTGAATAACAAGAATCCGTCAGTAAAGGCGGAAACTGCCGCTTTCCTCGCCCGCGCCTTTACCACCACACAACCTGCCGCCCTCACTAAGAAACTCATGAAGACCTATGTCGGGGCGCTACTCAAAGTACTGGAGAGTGCAGGTGAATAGAGAAGAATACTTAGGAAACACATCAAAATCAATTTTGTTATAATGTTACTGGACGGGCTGGCACCATCTTATTTAACTGATCTTTGCGAGAGGCAACCCACGCTCAGGTCAGCCAAGTTTGACTGGTTGAATCCTCTCGTATGAATGTTGCAAGTGGATAGAGCTTTCAAAGCACTGGGTCTAGAAAATTGTTTTGAAATAAAAGTAATTTAAAAACACTCTTTGAATCATTTAACGACGCCGTATAAATGTTGATGATATACTAAATTATGAATTGTTTTTTTTTAGACCTTGTAGTGAGGGATCAAGCAGCCGAGGCTCTCGGTACTGCCATGAAGTTGGTTGGGGAGAAGAACATATCACCTTTCATTGGTAAACTGGACAATCTCAAGGAGCAGAAGATACAAGAGTGCTGCGAAAAGGTTCATATTATGCATTTTATTTATTTAACTAGTCTAAGGGGCATTTTTTTCAATGTACATAATGTCTTATAGTCCTCCCGTCTCCCACAAATATTCTTTCTAAGTACACAAGCTGATCCACTTACTATAATGATTAACCGTTTATAGCTACATTACAATGCTTCCATATCCACTCTTACAAATATGTACCGTGTATTTGGAAATTAATTCACTCTTCATACAAACTTTGCTCATCCTTAGGGGGTGTTAACTATAGGTATTTTGAAATTCACAAGTAATAATAAATTGCTTTTTTAAACCGTATTCATATGGTTATTAATTATAGCGATTTTTCCACAGGCTGTGATAATCGTAAAGATAGCTGGTCCAAAGAAAGAAGTCAGGCCCAAGACGGCCCCGGCCACCAAGGGTGGCTCCACAGCTCCCAAGGCCGTCAAGAGGCCCGTCACAGGTAATTTACCTACTTTATTTGACCACTGTTTCTCTCGTAGAAGAATTTGTCAAGTTAAGGCAGCCTTTGATTTAAAGAGGTTACCTGTAATAAGGAATTAATGTTTGTTTATAGTTTGGATCCCCGCACTAGAGGTGTGAGCTTTAGTTTATTTTGAGGAACTGAAACCGTTTCAGTTCCTCAAAATAAACGGTTACTCGAAACAGGTAATAAATAAAATAACATAAAAATTGTAAAAAAAATTTTTCAAGTTAAAAAAAATAAATAAATGAACAAATTTTAAAACAATGTTTCCTAGCAATGGTCAGCAACGGAGTTTCGGACAGAAGCGTTTAGTGAGAATACGTTTCTTTGCAATAGCTTACGATGTATCGCAGACGGGCGTTTAGTTTTGTTTTAAAGCATTTTAAGCAACGGTTAGCAATAGTTTTGGGTGAAAGCGTTTACAACGGTTTATGACAGGTAAAGCAGTTTAGCATAGTGTTAAAGTGAGCTGTTATAAATGTTTTGCTCGGAATTTTCAAATGAATTGTGCTTCATTGGAATCATTTTGCGTGGATTTATAACAGGCATAGTTACACGTTTGTTACAACCGTTTCGGAACTTAAACGTTTACGAAAAACAGTTTCACATTATTTTACTCTAGCTTGCACACAATCAATATGTAATTTTAACCACCGACGTGTAGTATGAAAGCGATGGCATGAGAGAGCGAGACGAAAGGACTATAAAAGACTGAACGATTGTCCACTGTCTCTTCTTCATCAATTGCGTTAATTACAGATTTTTACTATTATTCCGCCATCCCAATTCCTAATTTAGACATTGCAATAATATTTTTAGTACACATTGGCAATAGTATTGAGTGTGTGCGCACTTTGATATTGATGGGTTGATGACAGTATTGATGAATATCCCAATATTTTGAAATCCATCAATGTGTACATGTTCTTTCCAGCCAATCACTAAACTCCAAGCATTTGACTTGCAGATAAAAGTGTTTGTGATGAAATGAACAAATACGCACATTAATTAAACAATATAATTTCAGTTGTGGTGTGAGTATGTAACATTCTAATTTTAAAATTCGATTAATACATAATTCTTATTTTCAGTACATATAATGAATTTATGTTGCAGTTTTTAAAATAGTTGGTGATGTAACGGTCAGCATAGTTGCCTTCCAAGCAGTTGATCGGGTTCAATTCTTGCCCGTGAATATATTTAAAAAAATGATTGTTTATTTAATTTTAAAACTTTCAGCTTCCAAACTTTCAGTTTCACAAATCCCACAATTTACAATATCCAGTGATTTTTCACAGGTCTGTGCCAGTTACTATATAAGTTTTTAAATGTTCTGTAGGTGGCCCAGCCAAGAAGACGGCTGTAGTGAAGAAACCCGGCTCGGCAGTAAAGTCCCCGGCAAAGGTTGCGCCCCCCAGGGAAATCCCCGAGAGGGAACTCAGCCAGGAAGAGGTGGACGAGAGAGCCGAGGAACTCCTTGAATCTTCCGTACTTAGTGGTGAGAACACATTATGTCTTTTTTTTTCTGATTTTTCAATTCATGTTGAATCGTATTTCAGATTCAATATTAAGGGAAAAAAATGTTGCTCTAACTAACTATCTAACCATTATGCTGTTGCTGAAGGAGTAGGCAGAAGTGATGGACCGCCACACAACTTTGTCTTGGGACACATTCCTTGCTTCATTCATATTCATCAATCGTCTTATACATACTCTTCTGTTGTCTGACTCTTGACATCACTGAACTAAAGTATTTGATTCACTTGATCATGGCATGTCTTCCTCGGGCATTCCTGACTTCTTCTACCATTCTTCTTACACTTCTTTCTTCATTCATCCATTCCACATGTCCAAACCAAGGGTCACTTTCTTAATCTTATTAATTATACTTACAATCAGCCTTGCATTCTTCCGGATTACCACATTTGTAAGACGGTCATACAGAGTGGTTTTACCAAACATACGCCTCAGGGATCTCAAGGATATATATGTTAAAATAATTCAATAATATCGTTATTCTTCTGGTGTTTTTCCTATCATATGTTGTTTATCATCTGGGCAATATTCTCCCTGCAGGCTGTGGACTGGAACAACTCACGGTTTCAAAGCTATGAAATGTGTCTTCCATCAATCTTTCGCTTGATTTACATTTGTGTAATACATATTGCAATTGTTTTTGCTCATGATGTGACCAACATATTGGAGTTTTATTCTTATTATATATCAAAAGAAAAGGTGAATTTTGAATTTTTTCGAAAAGTATTTATTCATCAATATCCGTTTTCCCCCCTTCAAAGTAATCCCCCTCAGATATAATGCACTTATACCAGCGCTTCTTCCAATCCTCGAAGCACTTCTGGAAATCGCTTTTTGGTATGGCCATCAGCTCGTTATTCGATTCTGACTTTATCTCATCAATTGTGGAAAAACGCTTTCCTTTCATTGGTCTCTTTAGTTTCGGGAATAGGAAAAAGTCACAGGGAGCCAAATCTGGTGAATACGGTGGTTGAGGCATGATTACAGTGTTGTTTTTGGCCAAATAATCACGAACAAGCATTGATGTGTGAGCTGGTGCATTATCGTGATGCAAAATCCATGATTTGTTTTTCCACAATTCCGATCGTTTGAGCCATATTGCTTCATGCAAACGTTGCATAACTTCCTTGTAGTATTCATTATTAACCGTACGACCTGTTGGCAAGAACTCATGATGCACCACGCCATTGTAATCGAAGAAAACAGTGAGCAAAACCTTCACATTTGATCGAACTTGGCGTGCTTTTTTCGGTCTTGGCTCTTCTGGCCGCCTCCATTGGGATGATTGGGCCTTGGTTTCGACGTCATAACCATATACCCATGTTTCATCACCAGTTATGACCCTTTTGAGCAAATCTGGATCGTCGTTGACGTCATTCAACAACTCCTGAGCGATACTAATGCGACGTTGCTCCAAATTAGCAATTTCGGAACAAATTTCGTTGCCACACGTTTCATGCCCCAAACATCCGAGAAAATTGCATGGCATGAGTCGATTGATATGCCAACATCCTCTGCAACCTCCTTAATAGTGATTCGACAATTTTCCAAAACCATTTTTCTTCACTGTTTCGATGTTTTCTTCGTTTGTTGACATGGTTGCAACTCCAGGAGGCTCATCGTCATTAACATCTTCTCGGCCTTCTGTAAAGTGCTTGTACCACTTATAAACACTTTTTTGAGACAAAGTAGACTCGCCGAATGCCACAGTCAACATTTTAAGTGCGTTGGAGCACTTTATTCCATTTTTAACGCAAAATTTAATACATATTCTTTGATCCATTTTTTTCAAAAGTAAAAAATCGAAGAACACACAAACAGTAGCTAACCTTTCCAGTTGTCAAAAAACAAACCACTAATCCAAAATGGCTGATAATGCTAACATATGATAAACATATGTGTACCAACATAACAAAAAAAAAATCCATAATCGAATGTACACAGCCTGCGAAAATTCAAAATTCACCTTTTCTTTTGAACACACCTCGTACATAGTACAGTTCAGTGGGCTGTCCCAGGTGAGTTTGGGAGAAACAACTCCAGAGGCTGTACGAGGAGAGTCTGGGCTAGAGGTGAGTAAAAAAACGTAAAACCGTTTTTATGAAAGCGTTTAAGTTAGGAAACGGTTGCAACCGTTTCGAGGATTTTAGAAAAACCGTTTAAAAAAATCTGTAACTACTTCTGCAATAAACCCGCGCAAAATGATTCCAGTAGAGGATACTTCGCTTGAGAATTACGCAAGAAACATTTAAAACAGCGCCCCGCAACATTTACTAAACTCGTAACCGCCGTAAACCGTTCAAAACGAACGCTTTCGCGTGAAACGCTTTTCCCGACACCCCGTTTCTGACCGTTGCGGGAAAACGCTTTAAAAAATGTAACGCCCTCCCGCAACGCCGGCCCGCAACGCTAAACGCGAAATGCCGTAACCCGTTACACATAACGCTTTCTTGTAAAACGCTTTCTCGTGAAACGCTTATTCGAAAAACGGCTTCGAAAAACGGCTTCGAAAAAATTAAACGCCCGACCGCAACGCCATGCGATATTTGCCGTGACCCGTTGCAAACAAACGCTTTCGCCGCATCGTTCACCGCGAAATGTTGTAGTTTAATAATCACGATAGAATGGTTTCCAACGTTTTCGAGTTTGGGAGCTACTTTTTACCTTCATTTTTCGTGGACATCAACTTCTAAAAATAATTTTATAAGGATTTTAGCTGTTTTTTTGTTGTTTTAGTATTTCGGAACTGCAAATAAGTACGAATCTAGCAAAATTAATTTGTTCTACAACCATGGTATTATTTTTATCTTTCATGGTTATAAATTTAAATTATGGGAATGATAACTATTTTCTCCGTAATTGTTAAGATTAAGAAAGGACTCTTTGATGTTTTGGGCACGTTGAGCGGATGACCGAAGAGAGATATAAAGAGCATATATGACGTGGAAGACGTCGGAATAAGAAGTCGGGGACACCCGAAGAATATATGACATAATCAAGTGAATCAAATACATACTAATAGAGGTAATATAAGAATAGGAAGTAATATTTGTACAGCGCCCCTGAGGTGATTTCTCACAAAAGCGGCGCTATAAAAATCATCCGATTATTATTATACTGGAGTCGGTTATAATACGATATATGAATGTGAATGAAGCAAGGAGTCTATACCGAGACAAAGTTGTGTGGCGGTCTATCCTCTCTGACTATCCCTGCTGTGCAAAAGCATGATGGTTAATTAGTTCTCGTAGTTATAAATGCCGTATATTCGCGTATAATATCAGCCGGGGTATCTCGACTTGAAAGAAGAATGTAAAGTGTTTTTTAGACTAGAAGGAAAAAATAGTGTAATGATTGTAATGTGCAGAAACGGCAGACCTGCTAGTGATAAAAAATATATATTCTCAAGCAAACACCGTTCCTTTTGATGCGATCTCTTTTCCTTTCGTGGGTACGTACTTCACCGAGTAAATCCATCTCTGAAGTAAAAAGAGAGTGTTCATGAAATACAATATAATGAACCACCACCAGCTAATGTTAGTAACGTAGAAAAAAGGTTAAACTATTTACCGTAGTGAATTGTGGCTCATTAAGCAAAACGTTCTAATTTTTACTATTCGCCTTTACTTAATCTGGCTAGGTAATTCAAACCCGAATGTTTACAAAAAAGCCGACAGATCTGTTTATGGCTTGTCTCAAGTAAGTAATAATAATAAAATGTGGCAGATAATTAATATTATCTTTCCAAAAAGGGCCCAAGCATTTTGGTAATATCAAATATGGCACCGACAAAATAAAAATCTTCGATTGTTCAGTGTCACATTTTAGGTGACATCGGAATACGCAAGATTGATTATTATTGTTTCGATTTTTAGATCATTCTGGAAGATTCCCTTTTCAATCCATACATGCAGTCATAAAGTATATATTATTTGGGGAGATTTAATATTTGAGCATTTTGTCAGTTTAGTATGCGAAACATTGTCTTAACGCGACATTGACAAGTGCCGTCGTTCCTCGTTCAGTTTTATAATTTGTTGTTATTATTATATCAAGACTATTTTACCGACTTCTATGATGTCGTCGCATAAATGCAGAAAGGTTAGTGTTCTATGGACACATTTCGAAACTGTTGGGGATGATTTGGCCTCGTGTAATATATGTAAGACGCGCATTTCATTTAAATCTACTGTGTCTAATTTGAAAATGCACCTAAAGAGAAAACATCCCCTAGTATATTTAACTTTGTTCAATTCGGAAATCTCCGGTCGGCAAAATGTGATTCTTCCGCTGGCTAGAGTGGCTAGTCAAACTATAACCGAAAGTGATCGAACAAGTGTGAGTGTGAGTGCTTCTGAATTATCAGCTCAGTCAGTTGAAAAAACACAGGTCATAGCCAGCACTTCAGGTTTTTCTCTTGGAAAAAAGACACAGCAAAATATTATGTCTTTTATTCCAAAAACATTAGTTCGCGGGAGAAAAAACAAATTGACGATTTGGTTATGGGCCTCTTTATAGAAGATCTTCAACCCTTCAGCATGGTTGAAGATAGTGGTTTCGTCAAATTGATGGCTGGTGTAATTCCTTCATACACTTTACCCAGCAGAAAATACGTGTCAAATAATTTGTTGTCATTGCATTACGATAAATGTGTTATTAAAGTTGTAGACTTGTTAAAAACTGAGGCAACGAGTGTTTGTTTAACTACAGATCTTTGGTCTTCTTCCACGACCGAGAGTTACATGGCTATAACGGCACACTTTTTTACGAAAAATTTTGAACTTCAAACCGTTTTACTGGGTTGTGCCTCTTTTAGTGGGCCCCACACAAGTGTAGAGTTGGCTAAAGAATTAAAAAGGATCGTGGAAAAGTGGGAGTTAGGTGGAAAGGTGCTAGTTGTTGTGTCCGATAATGCATCTAACATCAAGGGTGCTATAAATGACATTCTCAAGTGGAAACACTTTGGCTGTTATGCACATAAAATAAACTTAATCGTTCAAGATGCGTTAAAAATTGTTTCAGATACAACCAATAAATTTAAAACAATCGTTAGACATTTCAAAAAAAAGTAACCTGTCTACTGAAAAATTATTAAAATATCAATTAAATTCGGGAGTTGTACAACCAAAGAAGTTACTGCAAGAAGTTCCGACACGATGGAATTCAACATATTATATGTTAAAACGCTTATCGGAGCTTCAAGAACCTGTACAATGTACGATAGCGGTAATTAACAAAAATCTACCGTGTCTTGCACCTGAAGATTGGAAACTGTGCAAGCAATTAATCGAGATTTTGGAACCGTTTGAGCAGGTTACGAAAACCATCAGCGGGGAAAAATACATGACTGGCAGTCTTGTTATTGTTTTAACATCGGGCCTATTGAAAGTTTGTGAAATTTTATCGAAAGAAATTTTAGGTGCACAAGCAAAACAAGTTGTGGCAAAATTAATATTAGGAATAAATGATAGATTCAACGACATTGATCAAAATGAATCCTTAGCATTGTGCACATTATTGGATCCGAGATTCAAAGCGCGTGCATTTAAAAGAACGTCAGCGGCTGAGAATGCTAAGATGAAAGCCATCGATTTAGTCATTGAACTCTTAGATGCAGAAGCGGGAGAAGTTAAGATAATACCACAATGTGTTAATATTACCCCCACAAAACGTCCCGAACTATCAATTCTATTTGATTTTGATACCGATTGTGAACACCATAGCATCGCCAGTTCCTCGCATTCCAGAGCATCACGAGAAGTGATAATGTTTTTGGAAGAGCCCCTATTGCCACGACAAAATAATCCATTAGAATGGTGGAGACAAAATCAATATGTGTACCCCAATCTATCCAAAATATTCCGCAACAAATGTAACTTCTTGGCGACGTCAGTTCCCTGTGAGCGAATGTTTTCAAAGACAGGATTAATTTTAAGTGACAGAAGAACAAGATTAAAATCCAAAAAAGTCGAGCAACTGATGTTCTTGAATATTAATAAATTTTGAATCTTTTAAAACTCATAAAAATATTTAACCCAAAAATAAAGTGATGTAATAATAATATAAATGAATGCTGTAGTACTAATATTGAATCTCAGTTGGCCGTTATTAATTGAAGTATATAATATTATCAGAGTGTGTGCATACTTTTGTGGCCTTATTTGTGATTGACTTTATTTTAAATTATCGCTAAAGTTGACCCCAACCCCGTCCTCACATTTTGGTAAGTTCATGTATATATTTTTAATAGGAAGCCATGATGCCTATGATTTATAGTATCTAAACAACCTACATATATTACTTTTTATCATTCAACGTAATTATAACAGACGATAACTTTTATTTATTTTATATTTATGTATTTGAAAAAAAATTACGTTATTTTTAAACGGTTTCTAGAAACCGTTTATTTTAAGAAACCGAAACGGTTTCGGTTATTTTGAAAATGAAACTGAAACGCCCACCTCTAGTGGGGACGTTTGTGCCATTTCCCCCACTGACATGTTTCTTGTATAAACGTACTACCCTGCCAACTTCAATCACATTGGGGACGTTTATGCTGTTTGCGCATTCCTAGGGAAGGTATTAAACATATTATAAGGATCACGTTTTATAGTTCTTCTCATGAAATATATCCTTTATTGTTAATGGGTACATATGTACCGGTTTTTTAAATTGTCCTATAAAGGATAGAACATAATATTATTATTACGTACCTCCTTGTGCCCCGGGATAGTCACTTTACCGACATCTTGACTTAGTTTGATTCGAGGCTGACCATTTATCTCTACCAGTTTGTACACACAGCCGAGGGCAGGTTGTCTTTGACAGGTCACTATAATACATAAGTAGTAAAACACCAAATATTAACATAAATAATCATAGACAGGTCAGTGAAATTCATTATCTGTTCAAGACAGAACTTCGATAAGATGAAATTAGACATAGTTATGTAGAAAGTGTCTAATCCACAAAATGCCAAAATCTACGTTTTCATGTTTTCCTACAGATAAACACGAATTCTTTATATCCTAAAAACATCCAAGTTCTAAATTCAATAACAATATACAAAAAATGATAATCACTCCACAAATGCTGAAAAATGCCTTTGTATTGCCAAATTTTCAAACACCTTTTTCTCAGCTTAATCTTTCTTGGGTTGGATGCTTTCTGCATAACTACGTCTAATTGATCTTACTTTGGGTACACAGATACGCCTACAACACATTTCTATAGGTTTATCTCTTCAGTGAAGAAAAAACATAGATAATTATAAAATACATATATTAAGCCCATAGGACTAAGGCTGGGAATACAGGGACTGCTACAAGCAGTTAATTAGAATACACAAACTACTGTGTTGTTTATTTTTTTTTTCTATGAGAACTATCGATAGCTGCTTGAAGCAGTTGGTGTTTTTTCAGCCTAAGGAGTGCTGGGGCCCGATTCTGGTTCTTTTAAGGATAAGACATTGTCTTTATCCGTAGGGTTAAAGACATTTTGCTTAATTGCAGTTCGATTCAATGACAATACATTTTAAAAAGAGTTTGCAGATTAATTATCACAGTATGCATTATTAAAAATTATAGATCCATCAGACGTATACTTTATTATAATTTTTAGAATATAAATCACTTTAATCTGACATTTTGAGCATTTGGCATAGGTACTTTACAAACATCGCAATTTCATTAATTTGGTTAATTTAATAGTATTACTATGCACCAAATAACTCACTAATAATGTTTAAAGTTAATACTTACGATAATATTGAGTTTTCTTTTGTTAAAACTACGCAAACATCGATATTTTTAAAGAATATCATTTGCTGAATGACAGCTGTCATCCGAGAGAACCGGAACCGCAGTTAAGCAAAAAGTCTTCAAGCCTAAGGATAAGGACAATGTCTTATCTAAAAAGAACCGGAATTGGGCCCCTGGGATACTTAAATTTAAATGACAGGATTGTGTGGACATGATGAGAACCCCAACCCCATACAGTTGGGCATAAGGAACATGAGGAAGACAACAGAAGATCGACAGGAACAGAGACATTCATAGGGGCGGCCAGAACTCTCCAAGGGTCATGATGATGATAAAACATAAAGATTGATTTTTGTGTATTACCAAGATGTGTCCCAATGCCGAAGCAGTCAATCTTATGTCCTTGTTCGTTCAGACTAAGTATAGTTTCTTCATTGATGTCATTGGATGCAACGATTGTCATGTTGGCGAACCAGGGCAAGTTCAGCTCCTTGGCGATGGTCTCGAAGGTATTCCTGGACAGAACGGATAGGTAGGCCAAGTCTCCGCTATCAATCCTCACCCCCACGGCGCGATAGCCAATATCGTTTAGAGCCAGGGCCACAGCGCAGAAGTTCAGCAGGCCACTCCTATTTGATTAAAGAAATACATGTGCTTGGGGACTTTTATGGTGCTCCACATAATTTATGCCTAATTTTTATGCATTTACGAGATTAAAAATTACAAGGAATCAGTAATGATAACAGCATTAAATTATAGGAATGTTTCAATAAGAATATCTTTAGGTGTATAAAAGCATTATTTGTACTTACATACCTTACACAGGTAAAAAGAACCAAGGTTAAACTTTGGTATAGCTGGTAGTTATGGTTATATTTTTTATTGAACAAACAACCCTAGAGGTTGCTCCCTAAAGGCTATGCATTTTACTACAAAAATACTACACACTTTACAATAATTATTTTTTTTTATATTTTTAAACTCACTTTACTTTTGTTCCATAAATTAAACAGGTATCTCAAAATTATGTACACCAAATTTAAATCAAAATAAATTATTATGTAATGTTATTAATATAAATTTGAAATAGATAAATAGGAATAACACTATAAATTAAATACGACCCACGTACAACATGTAAGACAACATGCACCCTTAGGTTATAGATTAATAGAGGATTCCAAAATTAATACATTTCATATAACGTGGATGAATATACAAGACGGCCCAAGCGATACGCTGGTAAATATTTAATAGAAAATCAAATTTTGCTCTTATCTGCAAAATTGTTATATAATTTTTCCATTCTGTGCTCACAGCACCTAATCTGCCCATCGTTCATCTCATGACGAGCAAACATTATATTTTTTATACAAATGATTTGAAAAATTATACAAAGGAATAATCTCATATGAAAATCAATTTACAAACATATCTCCTGAACAAGTTGAATTTTGACATTTGGGCGGTATTGTTTATTCGTCAAAGATGGAAGACAAATGGAATAAATAAACTACACACCAATCATGAACACCTCGGTAAGTAGAGTGATGGAGGAAGGGCCAAAAAACCTCATTGGTTTTAGTTGAAAAAAATAACAAACAGATTACAATGAAAGGTAATATGTACAGATGGATATAATAATATCATTCTTAATGCAATTACAAGTAATGTTGAATATATACATATTGATAAATCAGTGTTGTTGTTGGATTGCAGGAGTCCAACAACACGGCATTCCCAATGAATAATTAATAATAAATAAGATGGTCTCCGTGATCCCCGTATTGGGACCATTGACGTATGCAGCATGCAATCGAGAAGACTTGCCTGATGGAGTAGAAATTAAAAGCAAAGACATTAAAAGCATTTGATAAATGCGCAACATTTAAGCCTCTTTAACACAAACATAACCAACTAATTAAATTTTGTACACTAACCACTGCCGAGTCGTTGGAAAATTAAAAACTATCTCAATCAGACGCTGAAGCAAAGGTGGGAAGATCGGAATTTTGAAACTTACAAAAATGCTATGCGATACATATATTTGATCAAGTAACTACTCCATTAAACAAAATAATGCGTAAAATGAAATAAACTTGAAAATATCATTTAATGACGGTGCCATTCTGCTTAATGAAGCTAGCCGACACAAATCTCCAAACGAGATATGAATAAACATATGTCATTAGATTTTAAAAGGATAAACAAAAAGTAGAAACGTGTTTAAAAAAACATAGTGATTAAGGTAAAATAAGAGATTTAAAAGATAATGATTCATCAGACTTAGCAATCTTTAATGAAAGATATATTTCGCAGACATAGTCTGGCCGTGAATCAAATCAACTGTATTTTAAGGGGGAGAGGAATGTAGGAGAGAAATTATTTATTATTTCGAAATATTAATAGTATTATTACGCAATACGATAAACATAATGTTTTTAAATAGAAAATTTTTTTTAAATTTTTTTTTTTAAATTTACGTAGGCTTAGCATTTATCAAAATCTAATCAGAAATATTACTTTTTCTGACCGTCCTATTGTAGGTTTTACAAAATATTTAAAATATGAATATGATTTTTAAAGTGGAGAAAAATATTTTTAATCCTTTCTCGTTAAGTTTTTGTAAATAAACTTAACCAAAAATTTGTAATCCGCATTATTAAAAAAAAAACATTACAGTTATGTAGTGTTTATGAAACAATTAAACTACACACTGTTCTTTTTTTTAAATTATCTTAATGGCATGTTAAAGAAAAACCTTCACAGCATCTTTTAAGGGTATTCAACTTTTTAAATGTGTTTATAAAACATGCGTAGAACGGTCAGAAATGTGTAATATTTCTGATTTTATTTTGATAAATACTAAGCCCATGCAAATTTAAAAAAAAACGTAATTAATATTTTCCTCTTTAAAAACACCATGTTTATCGTATGGCAAAATAATATTATCATTATTTTGAATTAATAAATAATAACTCTCCAACGTCCCTCTCCCCGTTAAATGGACATATTCGTGGATATTTTTCATTTAAACTGAATGCACTAAAAATGATAAATAATTGGAAGTTCGGTTGGCTAGCTTCGTACAGATTATCACCGTTGACAACACAAGCTGGTGAGGTGATAGATCAATAATTGAATACGACATCTACAGTTTTCATACAAAGAATGCAATGATTTAGAGGTTTTGTACGTGAGATTGATAATATGGGTTTTATTTTATGGATTACATTATTGCTTGTATGAAGTTATTGATTTTAGATAAAGGTCAAACTAAAAACAGTTTAAAAATGTCCTAGAGAGGCCAAAATATTGTAACTATTAACCCATAAAACTGTCCAAAAAAATACTGTATTTGCCCAATATTCAGTATGCATCGAAAATGCGGTGAAAATGTTGAACATATATAATTCATGTTGAATCACTAAAAACACGATCATGTAATTAAATATTTACTCTATGAATTTGTAAATTGATCATTCTATTGGGCCGTGTTTGGTAACCAGATCTGAATAGCCAGGTATTTCCCCACCTTCCTCTTCCCAATACCTTCAGCCATAAAACGTTCCCCAATTGGGGATGCCATAGTCTCACTGGCTCCAGACAGTTGGGAGCAGTTGGGACTTTTGTGCGGTATTCATATAAAAATAAAAATAAAATTCGAGCTCAAAAAAGAAAATCAATAATTAATTTAAACATCCGAATTTTAAAATATATTCAGAATGTGATAATTTTGCAAGTTTGTATATTGCTTTTCCTGAATCGTGATTGTAAAATTTTTATTGACCCAACATCACATTGGTAAATGAATTAGCTAAAAAGCATTAATTTAAAAAAACGGACAATAAAGGAACACATATCACTAAGTAGGTAATTCCATTTAAAATGGACATCATCTTTTCATCAGGTTTGCTTTAAATAATAAGACAAAAAATCTAATAAAAATAACTATCTTCAAAAAATGCTAGAAAAGAGGAAAATGTTGTTTCCTGGTGGAAATTACACTGAAGGAAGGAATAAAATTGAGACTACCAGATGAAATGAGTGGCACTACTATGGAATTAGCAAGTCAACTAAAGATGATTTTAGAATGAATTACATGATTGAAAAATAAAGTGTGAGCCAATAATGTAATCGTTAAATCCCAAAACAGCAAAGGGGACAAGGCCGAACTGGGGACGGGACAGGGACAGTCCTCACACTTTACCTCAGGGTCCGATCAATCAACTCGGCGGTGTACGAATACATATTAAGTTTCTGACAATGGCACTTGTAGAGGTAGCATTTCCTCGACTTGTGGTCATGTTCGTGTTGAGACATAGTGCATTGCCGCTGGGTCGTGCCATTAAAGGGATACCTCTTCACATCATACGTGTCCACTAGCGCTATGAATCCAGTGGGGAAGGCGGCCGCGTATGAAATCAGAGCGGCAAGTTCCCCGTCGTTGGCTTCCTCAGTGGAGATATCAATCATCGGAGAGATCTCCTTCCGCCAGTCCACGGCCAGCTTCTGCAGGTCGCACAATTCCTTGGTCTCCGCGTGCGGCAGCATGGTCACGTTGAGATCGCTCAGGTTGGAGAAGGAAGTGATGTAAGCGTGGGCATGGGTACCCTTCACGGGAATATTGAACAGTTTCCCTGCCAAAACGTTGCTTGTGCCATCAAATCCCCCTGGAAATCATGTACATATCACTCAATTAAATCCAGCTTGTTCATTCGTTCCTTCACATTTCACAAGCCTAGCGCCAAACAAGGAATTATTGTCAAAATGCCCACCAGTATTATTATAACTAGCATTCAAGAACAATTTGACTGCATAAAACGTAATGAGCGTATTCTGTGCAATCAAAATATTTAGAAAATAAAATATCCATAAATAATTATAACTGATCAAATTTGTTGGATTGACGTAATAACGTAAAATATCTCGAAATCGGTAGAGATTTGGTTCAGGAGCAATATACTCCTCCCCACTAGGAGAACTATTGGCAGGTTGGTCCTACAGGTAGGAAGAATAATCTATGATGACTGCGACAGTTATATTATTTTATGACTTTAAATTAGAATACTTTCGTAAAAAATGATTAAATTGTAATCTATTAATCTATTTGTCATCTAAATATCCTAGCTGAACAACCACCCCTGTAAATTGCCATCTCAACACAGGCGTTTCACACCTAGTGAGATGGGCAATACGTCAGCCGATAACAAATGTTCATATATATATGTTATGTAATAAATAAAATCTATAAAAAAAGAGACCCACACACTCCACATACCATAGTTAGTGCATAAATGAACATCACATAATGTTCAGCA
>JAHDVE020002934.1:0-52887 GCA_022606495.2 Halesus radiatus | reverse complement strand
TCACGTATAATAATTATTACCTAGCAGAACTTTTTTTTATAAATAGACCGTCATTTATTAAAATTAGTTAATATGATCGTAATGAGTAAGATTAAGAAACTGACGAATAGATGGTTCCGGCATGTAGAGCGGATAAACGAAGAAAGAAATACATTACGCGAATGTGAATTGAAGAAGAATGTGGGGATGATCGTAGAAGACATGGCATGATCAAGTTAATCAAATACACGAGTCGGGCCATATCAAGAGTCAGAATAGCAGAAGAGTATGTATGAGACGATGTGAATGCAAAGAAGTGTGTGCCAAGACCGAGTTTTTGGCGGTCCATCCTCTCTGCCTACCCTGTAGTGAAACGGCGGGGTGATTAGTTGGTTAGTTAAAGATTTACTTACGTGAGAAGCAGGTGAAACAGCTCTCCAATAAGTCCGTTATGATGCACTGGGGCCTCAGCAGCTTCGCAGATGGTTCTCAATAAGCATTCTCGGCCGTTGACTCCATAACTAAAACATGCAAATAAAATTCCTTGATTTTAATACCTATTCATAATATAATCATCAAAACAATCAACACAAACATTCGCATTTCAGTCTATTTATTTAAATTCCATTAGCTAAATAAAGATTTTACAAATTCTCACATTTTAATAATTTTGTTCATTTAATTTTACAAGAAACAATTTCTATTTAAATATACCTAGACTCTTTTTTAATTTCGTCTGGAAGGTCCAAAAGTAAATTGCCCCCTCGTAGCTATTGGATTGCTTTCCATATTGTGTATGTATGGTGTTTAAATGTATGTGATCGTGTTATCGTTTTAAGAGTGTGTGTACCAGTGGCGTGCATTGCTCTACGGCCAATGATAAGTTGTGTGTAGTTCATGTTCGGTTATGAATTGTGAATTGAATGTTTAAAATGGCTATTTTATAATTAATTTTGTTAAATAATTGGATCTTTCACTAGTTGTTGTGGCCAACTGGATGAGTGAGCGTAGATATTTCTTATATGTTATATTATATAATAGGCAGGGAATACTCGGAGACCACAATCACGTAAAAAGGGGGAATAAAGAATGTTTTAAGAATGATAACTCAGAATTGATAAATAGTTATTGCTTCAATAGGTTTCTAGTGAAAAACACCATTTTGGATAATAACTTTGAAATACAGCGATTATGTTAAAAACAAAAAGCAGTTCACAAAATGTTTAAAACATTTAGTGAATAGAAAACATATTATTATTTATCGAATTTCCAAACCAATATTTCAGTGTAAAAATTAATATCAATGTATGTAGCATATTTCACAGCCTTTAGTGCAAGTTTGGTTTTACATTATATATCCCGTTAAAATCTAGATTGATAGATAGAATTTAATATATGGTGAAAGATCGATTGTCACAAAAAATGTTAATTTGGTGATGATCGTAACATAAAAAATATGGAAAACATGATTTTAAAAATAAATTTGTCGTTTTTTTCTTTGTTTATTATCTTTTATTTCTTTTTTTGGTATATCTTTCTTAAGCCATGCACATCTTTTTGGCACAAAATATATGAGCTGCACGCCACTGGTGTTTATTGTGTGTGTAGAAATACATGTTCTAGTGTGGAAGACGACATCGGAAGAAAAGAGGAGATGTTTTGCTATGTTTAGTGACCAGATCTGATCTGATTTGACCATAAGACCGGTACATGTATGCATGTACATTCCAACCTTCCCATTCCTCACCTCTTTCCCTGCTCACTTCAAGCCTATAACATTCCCAGAAATGTGGAAGCTATCGTCTAGTCGGCCGGGGGCATTCTTGGGACTCCTGTGAGGTATCACAAAACAAAGGTTCCCTGTCTGTGGGTCGCTAATTGATTTCTGGTGGATGGTGGAAAGTTCTTGATTTAAATATATTTATTAGTTCATCACAAAATTACAAGTGTGCGTAAATATATATTTCTTAAAACTCACGAGGGAGAAAAAATATTTTTTTTATGAATAATTGAAATTTTTCGAAAGGTATCCAACCTATAAAACGTAGCTTAAAATAACTTTACGTATAAAATGACCAAATTTAAGTAGCACGAAACTTCCCAACCACTCCATATCCATTCCCCTTTCCTTCCCCAAATTTTTCCATCAGCACAAATTTCCCCAAATAGAGTTTACCTGGTACTGGGCAGTTATTCCACAGCGGTATCACAATAATAAAAAAAAACTCGCTCTAACGACACTATCTTATGCCACGAAAAAGCTTAAAGCTGTGCAATAGAACGTTCGAGCTTTGGCTCAAAATATCAAGCTGCCAGTAACCCGCGATATTTTTTCGGCCACTTAAATAAAAATCTGTCACGAATCAATAAACCCATTTGCGCTAGTGTTTCTATCAATTCCTACTGAGCTATGCAAATTAATTCCGCTTCATTTGCCGCGGCCGGTGGTGTGCAACGGTGAAAACTGTTTGGGAAATTTTCGGGAAAAAAATTCGCCGCCCGGGTTGTGTCAACAGAGAAAGTTCGCAAAATTTACAATTCCGGCAATTTTCCGAATAGGCTGGCAAACACAACCTTAACGGAAGCGGAACTCTTTAATTTCAAACAAACAGCGTTGAGAGTTTGGAAAATCAGAAACAAGGCCGTATGAAAGTATAGCTGAATCGATTAAACACCACGTGGCAGTTTATTCTTTTTGGAAATTTCTGAAAAACATTGGTCAGCTAGTTCTAATGGATAGTTGTTAGAAATGGTTGATTGGATAAAAACATTGGTCAGCTAGTTCTAATGGATAGTTGTTAGAAATGGTTGATTGGATAAAAACATTGGTCAGCTAGTTCTAATTGATAGTTGTTAGAAATGGTTGATTGGATAAAAACATTGGTCAGCTAGTTCTAATGGATAGTTGTTAGAAATGGTTGATTTGAAAAACATTGGTCAGCTAGTTCTAATGGATAGTTGTTAGAAATGGTTGATTGGATAAAATCATTGGTCAGCTAGTTCTAATGGATAGTTGTTAGAAATGGTTGATTGATAAAAACATTGGTCAGCTAGTTCTAATGGATAGTTGTTAGAAATGGTTGATTGGATAAAAACATTGGTCAGCTAGTTCTAATGGATAGTTGTTAGAAATGGTTGATTGGATAAAAACATTGGTCAGCTAGTTCTAATGGATAGTTGTTAGAAATGGTTGATTGGATAAAAACATTGGTCAGCTAGTTCTAATGGATAGTTGTTAGAAATGGTTGATTGGATAAAAACATTGGTCAGCTAGTTCTAATGGATAGTTGTTAGAAATGGTTGATTGGATAAAAACATTGGTCAGCTAGTTCTAATGGATAGTTGTTAGAAATGGTTGATTGGATAAAAACATTGGTCAGCTAGTTCTAATGGATAGTTGTTAGAAATGGTTGATTGGATAAAAACATTGGTCAGCTAGTTCTAATGGATAGTTGTTAGAAATGGTTGATTGGATAAAAACATTGGTCAGCTAGTTCTAATGGATAGTTGTTAGAAATGGTTGATTGGATAAAAACATTGGTCAGCTAGTTCTAATGGATAGTTGTTAGAAATGGTTGATTGGATAAAATCAAAGAAATGGAAGAAGTCTAAATGAACGTCGTTCTCGAGGATAATGTAATTGTATGGCGTGTGGTTTGGCATTTGATATAGTGTCCGGATAAATCAACGTACGTTTTAATCAGCTCACTTTTTAAAAGTGACATTAAGTGTTAACGTACTCGATGTCCTAATCTAGCATGTATGTATTTTTGTTTATTTTTAGATTTACCCTGATTAAGCTTCAGATAAGCGAAATCGGTTGGTGATAATTTAAAAAATAAACTAGCGGTTTAAAGAAAGTATTTGTTTTATTTAATATATGTCAAACCACAAAGTAATTGCTTTCTACGAAAATAAAATAAATGTGTTTTTTTGTGCTTGGTATCAAATCTACGACTTCTGTCGTTATGCGCTGAAAACAGTTTCGTTATCCTAGAAATTCACACGACATGCCACACAGTCGCCCACGATACAGATATGCGTATCTTATATTTATCAACATGCGAGTAAGGAGACAAAAAAATATTTGTTTGATTCTTATTCATTTGATTAATTATTTCTTTTACTAATTAATAATAAGTATTAATTGCACTTTTTTACCCCATTAGCGAAACATGTAATAAAATGTATAAGACTTCACCAACAAAAAACACTTTTTTTTACTCTTTTAGAAAGTTGCTAAATATAAGATACGCCTGTTTATGTTGTGGACGATGATATAATTACTAATACGTTTTACTTTATAGTTATAAAGTAATTTTTACATTAACTCGACACTTTGTCATCTTTAAAGATGATGTATAGGTGGCCTTTCTAAGGAATGAGAAGTGGGTAGGAATCTGGGGGTCAATATGTCCAAGAGTGATGAAAGTCTTAATCCTTTTCTCCCACTGCGGTGCAAACCGATGGGTCGAGAGAATCCGGCCGGAGGGGTCTTCCTCAATCGGCCTCTTCCGATCCGGTCCGCCACGCAGTTAGTGGGCACACGCATCCGTCGCTAAGACCTAGACTTACCTCACCTCATGAACCTTAGGCACACCTGCTAAGTGACCAAACGTAGCGAACCACCGGGGGTGACCTATGGCAGAAGTGTTGGTTATCCAATGAATGTTTCCCAGGCAGTGATATCAATACCCGCCTCCCAAATTATAATACAATCTCATTACCTGGCCATAGCTCCCTCCACAGACGCATAGAAAACATTTCTACCGTCATCTTCCAAGTTCCTCTTTCTTCTTCCGGCCTCCGCAAAAGAGTAGTATTTTGTGAAGAATTTTATATCCGGAGGGACGTTATATTGATATTGGAAGTTTGCGGCAAACACCAGGTTTATATTCTCGGGGTTCTTTATGGGGGCTGCAAAACCGAGCAGCATCTGAAAAAAATTGCATTAATTACATTCAAACACTAACCAGTTCTAATAGCCATACATTATTTTCTTCTTAATAATACTCTGATACATTAGTGCGCGACCCATCATTCTTCAAAGTATTTTCAAATTCCTTCTGTGATATTTAATGTATACGTTTCTTTTCAAACAAGTAGGAAAGGGAGATAAAACATTATTATCGGCCTTGTAAAAATTTCTACCAATTAGGATTCATTTGTATGTATAAAAGCAAAAAATCGCTTATAGATTAAACGCACAGATGTCAGTCTTAATATTGATCATAAATATATTGAACCCCTCTCCTACAGATACAAGCGGAATCTAAGTTATAAATTTAATAAAAAATCATGATTCTTCCTCTCTTTTAGTACAAACTAGCCAGCAACAATAACTTAAATTCTGTGTCCGTCGTGGCAGGTATTTTGGGATGGATTCAGTCGGTAGAAATTTACTGTTAATAATTGTGTAAATAAATTAAGATATTATAAAAAATTTACTACTTTTTCTTAAAAGGAACCTTCCCCTATTAAGTCTCCGTATAATATAAAATGTGGGCCTTGAAGACTAAGTATTCAAAACAAGTGTTAATTTTATAAGATGTACCAAAAATTATTTTCGTAAAAGTGTTCATTTCCGGCTTTTTCTAACTTCGTTATTACGCTTTTATGGAGAATCAAGCACCTTGTACCTTTCCTAAAATATCTACGGATAGAAATTATTCAAAATATCATAAAAAATTCTGATCAATACCGAATGGAGCTCAAAACTCAACTCATTTTAGTCGTTAATACGTATTTCCTCTAGCGCAAACTTAACATAAATCCTTCAAACTTTTCCATCCAAATCCATCAACTTTGTAAATGAGTTCAGAATATATTTGAACATAATACAGGAAAGTTTGTCAGATTATTTCATTCGGAGAAACATCCCGATCAGTTCATGGTATATCGATGAACACTCTTCAGAAAAATGTTTTTCGCTAACAATTTGAAATACACTTATAAAATTCATGTCGTCAACATAATATTATATTAAATTGTTTGGAATATATTATTGAATCTTATTAACCTCATTGTAATATATTTTGAATCACTGAAGATAATATTAACAACTCTCAAAATGAAACATGAAACCGAAAAGACACATAAAAGAAAAAAGTTACGGTAGCAGCTGAGACTTGAACCCAGGACCTCATGGTCTATCCGAGACCTTGCGCTCTAATCCACTGAGCTACGGCTACCCCAATCCGTCTCGTTATTTTTATCAGTAGTATACTTCGATATCTAATAACTGAAAATATATGGCAATTAATTGAATATGATATTGACAGTTCTTAGTGGGTTAGAGCGCAATGAGTTCTGGGTTGTAGTCCCAGCTGCTACCCTTACTTTTGTTTTCTTTTATGTGTCTTTTCAATTTATTATTTAATTTTAAGATTGATTAAAAAAATAAAATAATAATATTATAGTCTTTATTTGTCACAAATTTATTTCTATTTTGCCCGTTTTGCTAGACAATTCTTTTTGAGATTTCTGGCATGAGGCAATTGTTAAATCACAACTTCACTGTTTCGTACATAAATACACATTCCTTATCATAGGCATAATTAGAATCAGTATTAATCAAGACTAGTGTTGGACATAATCGAAGCATCTGGTTACAAAACGTTGAACCGTTTTGAATTATAACGTTTGTAGATGTTAATGTATGTTGAGAAGTAAAATTAATTGGCTTAGTAGGATACAATTTGATTATCATAAATATTAATAAATAAATAAAATATTTTCAAAAAAAATGTCACAAATAATTTTTTGGAATACAAAAATTTAGATTGTATTAAAAATTGATATTTTCAGAGAGACTATCAATTTTTTCCTTCATTTAGTGGATTTTTGCGTCTTAGTGGAATCGGAGCAGAAAATGCATTCTGCAGGATATTACAGTGCTAATACCGCATTTCGGTAGAATCTGAAGTTTTTTTTTTAATTTAATGTAAATCAAATTTAATAATGTTATTTTTAAGTTCTGCAAGTATTTTTAGTTTTTATTATTGTGACAGCTGTTTCAGCGTTTAAGGCTATTATCAAACTGAACAGACAGTTTGAAAAAGTGCTGAAACAGATGTCAAAATAATAAAATCTAAAAATACTTGCAGAACTTAATAATAACATTATTAAATTTTGTTTACATTAAATTTTTTTTTAAATTAAATGAAGTTCTACGAATTAAACACAAAAACCAATAATAGAATCTGAAGTTTTACGTGATAAATACGTATATGACCTACGAGTATGTTTCCTAGTTTACCTATTTTTACTATTTTCACTACGAATATCTTCCATAGAGGAATGTAGACAAGAAGGCTCGAGGACTGAGCTGAATGGCTTGAAAGCATAGCCGGTAAACATTAGGAGGATGCCTAATGACACCCAGTGGTGTAGCAGATGATGATGATAAATACCTTGTATATTCCGCCTTCTGGAAACATCAGGTATCTTTTTTGCCTTGAGAGGACTTCTGTGGAGTTGTCCTTGATGCCGTAGGTAGTCGCTTCTACAGCCACGGGATTGCAAGTCCACATGATGCATGCCAGCCAGGCTGCTGCGACGGAGAGAGTTACACCGGAAAAACTAGAAAACCAAAACCAATTAAATTATTGGACAATTTTATGTAACGCTCATTCTTCTATTTGTACCCTTTAAGATGTTCTTCACCCTGCAGGATTAAGCGCGGAATCGCCCTCGTACCCGTCTAGTAAGTTTTTTAGCCATGGAGTGCAGCATCTTTGTTAACTACGTCTTCCACTTATCTCTCCTTGGATTATATGATCACGTTTTCCAATAAATGGAGAATAAAAAAAGATAATTGAGGTTTCAAGTGTGTACGAGACGTGTAGGCCCGCACAAGGGACTGTAAATATTTAGGCACCGGCACACAGGGACGTATCACTATTGTAATTCGTTAGTCCTCCTGAGAAAGGTGTTTGGTAGTTTTCAAGTGGGGATGTCGTCTCCCGGAGCATGCACCAGAATGGTCGATCGCTTGAGGTGGTGTCATCTGTCATATGAGCGAGGACGGCTTTAGGGTCGGACCGGTCGCTACAAGCTCCTAGGTAGGCTGGGTGGCTGTCGGGCTCAGGTTGCGGCATATCCGGGGACGGCTTTAGGGTCGGACCGGTCGCTACAAGCTCGTAGGTAGGCTGGGTGGCTGTCGGGCTCAGGTTGCGGCATATTCGGGGACGGTTTTAGAATCGGACCGGTTACTACAAGCTCGTGGTTCACTTGAGGTAACGTCATCTGTTGCTGGGTGTAGAGACTATTCCTGTCTGGCAGCGGTAAGTTGAGGCATCCGAGGTGAAGCAGCGTCTCGGCGGAGGTCTCTTATATCCGGGGACGGCTTGAGGGTCGGACCGGTCGGACTCAGGTCTCTCGCCTGGTAAGGAGAGTGGGTCTGGGTAGAGTGAAGATCTCTCAGTTGATGAGGAAGACAGGTCCGGGTAGATTGAAGATAAATGGTGGTGGTCGATTTTCACGGAGAAACATCGTTACAGTGGAGATGTTACTTGGTCAGGGTCATGAGCGGAAATAGACCGCGTGCCTATGTGCGTACAATTTTTATAGGGCGCCGGCAACATTGTTTGCGGGTGTTATGAAATCATTTTGTGGTGTAATTTTGACTTGTTTACCGTGAAATATAGGCTTTTGGCTCGCTTGGTATTGCATTTTGCTGTGCAATCTTGACTTGGTTATTTACACGTATTGTGCAACAATTTATACTTCATTATAAAGATATATGTTTTATCTGTTTAAATTGATTCACTCTAGATACGTTTAATACAAAGTGATTACATTTAATATAATTTGAACGTGTTTTTTTTTAAATTAGTATCAATTATATTTTGGTGAAACTTTCTCTATTTTTTTTTTGTATATATTTTCATTTATTAATTATATTTTTTATTTATAATTATAAACTGAAAAATACATAATGAAGGAGTGAACTTGGGTCTTGAAGAGGCCCATGTTGTAGACTGGAGGAAACACAGATGCCGGCAGATCATTCCACAACCGAGCTGTTGAACGCAAGAACGAGTCGTAGAAGCAACCCGTTCTCAGTGACAAATGTCAACTGTGTGCAAATGATGGGTGCGCGTTTGGCGTGTTTCCCGACTATGCACCGGTGCCGAAGGGCTCAATGACACTAGTTCCTCGGAGCATCTTCCATTAAAATACCGGTAGAACAGCATTCCCACCTGACGTCTGTGCTCCAAAGATTTCAATCCGTTTGTTAAGATATAAATAACATACAGGATTTAGTAAATTTTACGGTAAGTATAAGAAAATACATAAATAAATAATTATCTGTGCATATAAGTTTGATATATATGTTTAATATATATGTTTGATTTATATATATTTGACGGTCTGCATGGTTGAGTGCTTACGATCCTTGGCTACGAATCCGGAGGTCACGGGTTCAAATCCCGGCATGCGCAAGTAATTTTTATTTGATTAAAATCTGTTATTTCACAATTTATTAATTAAAAATAATATTTTGTCTATTTGCGGCACGTTCCAGAGTAGTAAATACTATCAGTATAACCCTGGTGAAAGACCACCATTCAAAATCGAAAACGATTGCTTGAAATGGCTTTAGCCAAGTTTGGTGACCAGATCTGAATAGCCAAGTACTTCCCCATCTTCTTCCCCTTCTCGATACCATCAGCCTCACAACATACCCCAATTGGGGATTCCATAGTCTCATTGGCTCCAGACGGTTGGGAGCAGTAGGGAGTCTCGTGTGGTAATCACGTTAAAAAATATATGTATATTTGTATATATGTAAAAAATAAAACTATTAAGATTTGGTATAAACCATCTGACTAGACTAGGCTAGGCCTGGTGGTAAAAAATAAAAGAATTAATTTGCAAAATTTCAGTTTTATTAGTAACCGCTTAACAATTTAAAACTAATCAGGCATTATGTTTATGCCCTCATTTATCACCCTTAAATTCCCATCAATTTTGACAAACCTGAAACTTAAAAATTCAAACCGTATAACATATTTAATAAGTATATCTCCGAACGATGACTGGTATGTTGAAAGCTCATCAGCGGAATATTCCTTAATATCGTGCAATCCACTGCCCCGGAAAAGGGAAAAGCGAAAATTGTACCTACCATTACATTGACTTGCAAATTCTTTGAGAAAGTTTTGATTCCATTCTGAGAATGCCCCCAATAAAACTAGAAGAGAATGGGTCTCGCTACTCTCATTTGAGAAGTTCGCTCCTAGACATCAAAATAATGGCTCTAATTTGGTTTCATAAGATTATAAAACGAAAGTTTTTTCATTTTAATCTCATATTTCTCGAACGCAATATTCCACCTCAAAGTTCGAAGATTTTTCATGTCTGGATTTTGTTGAACACATTCTTTACACAAGTTTTCATTGTACTAATGAATATGTAAATTGAGATAACATTATCTGAAAATATTATACAAACTACGCAAGTTCCACTTTTAAGCATGAGAGCTATGTCGCCCTTCAAAAGCATTAATCAGCAAAGTTTAATTTCGAAGTGCAGCACGTCTCATCAAAATACGAACAATATTTTTTTATATGGAATTATTTATAACTTCAAAAACAAGTACTGATTAAAGTTGAAAATACGTATGTGTTGGTGTTTTTTGATAAGAGAAGTTACGTTAAATCGAAGTCATTTTGTAATATTTTTTTTATCTGAGTACCGCAGAAGAGTTCCCACTACTCCCAACCGTCTGGAGCCAGTGAGAGTATGGCATCCCCAATTGGGGTATTTTTTGGGGCTGAAGATATTGAGGAAGAAAGGAGATGGGAAGATGAAGGTGGGAAAGTACCTGTCTATTCAGATCAGGTCATCAAACACGGCTTAAGTCATTTCACGGAACGTTTCGATTCTGACTTGTGGTCTTTCACCAGGGCGATACTGACGGAATCTACCACTCTAGAATGTGCCGCAAATATTCTACATATTATTTTTAATGAATAAATTGTGAAATAACACAATTTAATCAATAAAACTTACTTGCCACGCCAGGATATGAACCCGCGACCTCTGGATTCGTAGCCAAAGATCGTAACCACTCAACCACGGAGACCGTCAATTGATTAGGGGGAGTGATTTTTCCGTGTGCTTTTTTGTGACAAGTCACATTTTTCCATTGTGTGTACAGTATTAAATACAAGTATCATTGGGTGTGATACATTTACTTTTTATTATTTCTCATAGTTGGCACATTTTTCATAATTATAATTTCAGTTTTAATTGTATAATTTGTTTGCTGTCATTACAACCTTTCACTTCACCGTTACTTATATTGTCGGGTGTACTTCACACTTTATATCAAATCTCTTGTTATTTTTCTACCTTTGCCTTTTTTCTTTACTTTTCGTGACAGCTAGAATCCAAACCAAATGTGCCGTATCACTCTAAGTTCCAATCTTGCTGTAAAGCAACCAACTGTGTTAGCTCATCTCATTGTGATATTTAAATACAGTATAAAACACAAATGTTTTACTGGATCAACCACACCGCATCCACCATGATTCATCTGCACGGATCCATCTCTTTCCTGGCACCAACGGAAGACACCAAAGGAGACGACCTACAACGGGACTCCTGACCTGCAGATAGCAGGAAGTGAAACCGTTCAAGTTTATATCTATTATGGTAAGTCGTGGAGATTATATCGCCACCCTACTGAGCGGCATTCCGAAGTGGTTTACGCAAGAGGCCATAGGAGGGAATTTGTCAGAGCGGGTCTTGAAGAGGTCCGCATTAAATGAAGGAAGAGATTTCTTCCACATACATGCTGTTTAAAGTGACGAAGAAACGTTTCTTACCTTCTTCAAATATTTATTCGGACTTTGACAGTGGCAATTGCATTTACTGTATCAAACATCTGTATCCCCGCTCTGCAAATAATAGGATTTGGGAAAAGGATTCCTAATACACTTATACCTGTGTTCTTACTTTTGTCAGTCGAAAACATTTCCAATCACAAAACAGAAACAATCACAATTCAAAGCGATAACGTGACACAATCACGAACAATGACGATCAATTTCGGGTGTAACGCTTTCCTTACTCGAATCTGGTGATAGCAAGTAGACCGTAGTAAGTAGAAATACAACAAAGACCAAAACTTACTAGGATAATCCCCACAGGACACGTGATCTTGAAAGTACCTACAAATAAACTTATTCAAATAAATAAAATCGAAGCTCTTCATGGTAAATTTAAATATTGAAATAATGTACTTTCGGTTATGATGTGGTGTGATGTACGTACGTAACATTTTAATTCAAAAATACATCATTCTTATTTTCAGCACATATAATGAACTTACGCCGCATAGTTGGTAATTCAGGCATAGAATAGTTGGTAATGTAATGGTCAGCATAGTTACCTTCAAAGCAGTTGATCTGGGTTCGATTCTCAGCTACGGCATATATATATATATGTGTTTAGTTTACATTATTATTACATGTTAATTAAAATGCTTACCTTTTTATAGACAATTTATACAATCGATAAATTTATCATCTAGAGGTTTCGCTTAAAGCTTCATGCTATTCAATGAAAAATGAATATTCCCCATAGAGCTAGGAAACAAAGGTTAATGACACTTGACGTCAGAACACAAAACTGATCAGAACATAATACCAAATATTGAATCAACGCATTATGAAACTGTCGAAAACGTGTTTCATTCGTAAAATATAAATTTGTACTGTAAATACCTAGGGTCGCCCCGTTCCATATGTGCTTCCAAATGCGGATGATTTATGAACTTTCTTTTGCAGTCATTATCTGTAAGATACCTACTTTAAAAAATATGATCACTTCCTTCTTTAAACAACGTAATTTGCTCAGTAGAATTTGACAAACAAAAAAATGCGCGTAATGGCCGGAGCACGGAAACCGATTTTGGTTGGAGACATGGTCTACCGGAAAAAATTACTTCAATCGCCATTCTGAATTTCCGAATAACTTCGGCAAAGCTGCGCAATAAACAGAGGGCCAGGCGGATTCTTTAGTTTGCCAAGCTCTACCTAACTACGCAAAAACAGTTTTCTGACAAATTACTCACA
The DNA here is from genome assembly GCA_022606495.2 of Halesus radiatus. Lineage (NCBI taxonomy): Eukaryota > Metazoa > Arthropoda > Insecta > Trichoptera > Limnephilidae > Halesus > Halesus radiatus. The sequence continues at coordinate 39,820 of JAHDVE020002934.1, read as the reverse complement.
ATAAGGTACTCCAGTCGATCAATATTTTTAAAGTTCGTTTTCATAATTAAATTAATTCTCAGATTTTTTTTTAAACCCGCCAAAACGGTCGTAATCCGAGCGATAAGTAGCGTGACGTCACATAAGCGTCACACGGCCACACATAATGAATTTACACAGATAGAATTTAGGCGCGGAAAACCGCATGACGTCTTTCCAATGATCCCAAAGAAACAAAACGTTTTGATGAGATGGTTTTTTATTCGCTTTTAAAAAACTACTTATAAATTCCAGGTACAATTAATTATAAACAATTAAACTTACCTATTCATAATCGGCCTTTGTTGATCTTTATGAACATATAGTTTTTTAGCCATAATATTTTCCCCGAGACTTCCTTATTGCTTTAAAATATTTTTAAAAAATCTTTTGGTGATTTGTGCAAATAACACACAAATAAAAATGTTTACATGTGCAAACAATGATCATTGAAAAGTCTTAAGCTATGTTTAATGATCACGTTTGAATTATCAGGGACTTTCCATCAATCCTCTTCCTCACCTCTTCCCTCTTCTCACTTCCTTCAGCTTCACAACAATCCCCTTATTGGTTATGCCATGACGGTCTCCGTGGTTGAGCGGTTACGATCCTTGGCTACGAATCCGGAAGTCGCGGGTTCAAATCCCGGCATGCGCAAGTAAATTTTATTAGATTAAATTGTGTTATTCTTCGAATTATTCATTAAAAATAATATGTAGTATATTTGTGGCACGTTCTAGAGTGGTAGATACTGTCAGCATCGCCCTGGTGAAAGACCACCATTCAGAATTGAAACTTTGTTTGAAATGACTTTAGCCGTGTTTGGTGACCAGGTCTGAATAACTAGGTATCTCCCCACATTCTTCCTCCCCATCTCCTTCCCCTCCTCAATACCTTCAACCTCACAACAAACTCCAATTAGGGATGCCATAGTTTCACTGGCTCCAGACGGTTGTGAGCAGCTGGGACTCTTGTGTGGTATCACATAATTTATTTATTTTGAAATTCCAGAGTCCCGCTGGCTCCGGACAGCTTCATAAAAACACACCTACAGGAAAATACGAAATCAACAAAAGAATTACAGAAATGTACTCACCGCATATTGCTTCCAATACGTCTGCTAATAACTCAGTTAGCCTTCTAGGATTTATCAAATCACAACTCAATAACACTGCTATTTCCTTTTGCGCTTCTGGTGCCAACACTACTCCTCTAGTACGGGTACCTCTATAGTACGTTTTCAACGAGTACCTACTTTCAGAGTACGTGTACAGAGAGTACCTACTTTGAGGGTACGTTTTTCACGAGTACGTACTTTGAGGGTTCGTACCCAGAGAGAAATAAAAGAGCCGACGGAGACTCGGTGCTGAGAGGGGGGAAAATGCTAGCGTACTGCTCCGAACTGCGCGGCTCTAATTGGTGAAGTAAATCTCGTACTGTATCGCCATCTGTCGTCGGGATAGTAGTCGTGTCCGGGTCACGTAGGTATTTTGCTGTGTGAGTTTTGTTATTTGGTTGGACGTGTCCGCCAATATGCAACAATAGATTATTTGTAAAGAAATATGAAAAAAAAGTTTCTAATAGAAATATTTTTTTCAAATCGTTGGTACCATTATTATGGATTGTGGGAAAAAAAAGACAAAACATTCCCAAGTTACGAATAATCTGAAAATATTTGTAAATCTCCTACTACCATCAAAGTAAGCAGAAAAGTTACGTTTGTCGTGATAGGGGACCTAGCCAGCCCTATGTATTTAATATGTTTAGGTATTATCAAAAGCAGTGAAACAATGTTTTTATCTTTACATGTAGCAAACACTTTGTGGGAATACATAATTATAAAAAATAAAATAACTTAGAAAGGATTTTATCAATTAAGGTTTGGGGGTATCCGTTATTTATTGCAATAGATTTGATTTTAGAGAGTTCTTCAGTAAAGTTAGCGTTAGATAAAGGAATAGTGACGAGTCTGTGAATCATTGAATGAAAGGCGGAACTAACTAAAAGGAACTAAAAGGCTAACTTTACTGAATAACTCTCTAAAATCAAATCTATTGCAATAAATAACGGATATCCCCAAAGCTTAATTGATAAAATCCTTTCAAAAAAACTTAATCTAATATCTACTAATAAATTCCTTTATAATAATCACACAATACCAGGGAGAATATAAATCAGGGTTGGCGTAGAATTTTATTCATAAATAATTTTTCATCTTCAAGTGTTTCTAAATTCCCTAGAGAAATTAAAGCTGCGTTTTATACTAATAATAACCTAGGAAAACTTTTAATAAATTCTAAAGATAAAGAAAATAACTTAAGCCATTCTGGCATCTATAACTCAAATGTAACGATTGTCCAGCCTTTTACATCGGTAAAACGGCTAGAAACATTCAAATAAGGGTGGTCGAACACTTGAGATGTCTAAACAGTGTCGGATTTTCAGAATTCGCCACCCACCTTATCGATAATAATCACTCATTTAATAAATCTTCCGGGATAGATGTATTACATAGAAATGGGATAGGTCTACGCCTTAATAATCTTGAAGCCCTTGAAATAAAAAAGTCATTAAAAATCAATAAAACCGATCTACTTAATAAACAACTAGATTTGTCTAACACCCCCATTTTTTAAATATTTCCATTACCTCCGCCCACTTTCACTCCTCCCTCTGAAGCTCTTCCTTCCTTGCCCCCACCTTAGTTGATGTTCTGTCTCTCTCTTCTAATTTTCTATTAAATACCATGTATTTCTGTATTATGTTTAATATATTTTTATTCACCCCTGAGGAAGGTTCAGGTTGAATCGAAACCGGTTGGATGAAAAAATAATAAAGTGGAATTAAAACAAAGTTATTTTATTTTTTATAATGTTTTTATCAATGGTATTTGTGAATTACCTGATAACTGCATATTTTGTTAATTTCTGTTAAGTGTAAAAATACGGTCACTTATGCATTTTTTTTTGGTTGGTACAATCGTGATATCTGTATTTAATTTGAAAACACCCTAAACAATATGATCATGTTATGATGTATGAACAATCATAACGGTTAGTTTGGTCAAAACATGACGAAAGATTTTAACATATTAACATACCATTTTGCACTTATCAGGTTATTCCCAGACACCACCGATATTTTTTTAACAGTAGCTGTAAAGCAGCAATCCATTAGTTTATCACATGGTGAGCTCTGGCGTCATGAAATTTTCACAGCTTCTCCGCCTGTGTTTTATTAAAAACATTACAAATGCATATAAGAACCTACTCAATTATTTTTGTATTCTATAATCATCAACAAATACTTGTGCTTTATTCCAGTTAAACAACATGGTTCTTTACCTACCTTGAAATTTCCCATAAGTTTCCAGTACTTCTACGAGACTACATTCGTTTCCATCTCTCTGCTCCTCGCCACGAGAAAAGGACCCGCCGCCCGTAGACTGGAGGCTCACTCAAGATGTTTTAAAGGAAGTCCCGTATAATTGACGTATTTGTCAGTTTGTTTATCTCAGGAATTCATTATTTCATCGCCTCCAGCTGTTAAACATTCCACTCCCTTTCGTGATTATTCGTTTTTTATAAAAAGTTCTAAAAATAATTATGGATGAATCATAATCGATAAAATAGCATTTTATGTAAATACTAAACATGATTTCATGCTTAATTGTCATATTCTTCTAAGGTATTATCAAACTGTTCCTCTGCTACTTACAGTGAACTTTTTGAACGAATTTGCGTGAATTTTGTAAAAGTAAAAATTATGCATTTTCGTAATATGCATATATTAAAAAATATCTAATATATAAGGTTTAGCTCTCTGCATTTTAGAGTGCGTCTAGCTTTCGATAAATATTTGTAATTATCGTACAGGAGGGATATTCTTTAAAAACATATTAAGGATAATATTAATATAAGGAAAATTCTTCTTCTAGTGCCTTCTTCTAACCACGGCCCTTTGACTTCACAGATTCAACTAAGTTTTGGTAGATTGCGTAATGAGGGCACCAGATCGGGAACTATATTCTATACGCTACGAACCAGGGTTACATATAATAATTTATAGCTCTCGGGATTTTTTAATGGTTTCGTAATTCTAGTTATGAATCCATGTAATATTTTTGCTTTGTTCACTATTTCTTAATGTGTAAATGGAACGTAAGTATAGAATTTAATGTGATTCCTTGTTGATTTTTTTTTGCAATAAGTTACATCACAGAAGGAATAATCATTTTCAAATTTTAGCTCCGTTAAGAGTAAAACTAATTACGTAGGTTTTTTATTTTTAATATTCAACTCCATTTTATTTTCTAAGTACCACATGTTGAGCATTTTGAGATGTCTCTGTAACGTTAAACAGTCGTTAGTTATTTTAATGAGATAATGTAATTTAACGTACATAGCAATATATTTTAGCTTATAACAAAAAAATACATTTAAGCAAAGAGGTAAGATAATTAATAAAAGCGGTCCCAGATAGGATCCTCGGGATACCCCTGAATTATTAAGTATTGGAGATGAGCTAAAACCATTAACTATCACTTTTATTAAGTATATACGAATACTATTCATATATTCCTGACAATGAAAGCGTCACTTTTGAAACATGTAGATATCAATGTATATCTATAATATGGTGAATACTAAGTATATTTTTAAATTCATTTATTAATAATGACGCCATAAAGTGAATACCAATTATTAGAAACTATGTACGATTCTAATCATCTTAGAATATAAATATTTATGGCACAACATGTATGTACCTTTAACATACGTACGGAAAGTGAAAATACAACATTAAATTTGTTAGCGAGATGAGTACACAAAAAAAAACAAATATAAAGTTGACCGATCAGTGGCTCAGTTGGCATCGCGTCTGGGTTCCACCCAGGCGTCGTGAGTTCAATTCATCGGCTGGCTAAGTCCTCCAACACCTTCCACAAGTCACAAGCAACACCTTCCGCTTACTGTGATGGTAGTAGGAGATTTTCGAATATTGTCAATATATTTGTAACCACGACATGTTTATTTTCATTAAAAAAAAACTATAATTATCAACCATAAAAAAGTTTTAAAAATAAAGATGAGTGTCTCTAAGTAGGAGCAAAGAAAAAAAAAAGGTTACCGGGAACTTCGTGTAAAATAAATACCGTGGAAATAATGGCAATGCGATTCGATGAATTTATAAATTGTATTTATACCTAAAGGATTATTATTAACGTGTACAAAAAGTAGATTACAATAGGCGAAAAAAGACAAAATCATATATTTTAAAGCTAAGAGTTACATTTACTTGCTGATGGGTAGTAAAAATAATGGTGGCCAAGACATTACAGCTGTCTTTTGTACATTTTTTCATATTTATCATCGACAGTTTCACATAAAATGAAATTTAGAAATCAATTGAGAACTGGAAGAAAACAAAAACAACATTAGTGAAGTACCCTTTCCTTTTTTTGTTTCTCAGCCTTTTTATTCGACTTACTTAGGATTGCCGGTTTAATGGAATTTTCATTCTCATTTTATTGCTTCCTAATAGTGGCATTAATAAATAAATACGACTTTTAAGATAGTGGTATTGAACTCATGAAGCTGGAAGGTAAACTGTTTATGATATCCTGGAAAAATATTTTTTCTTTTTTACATGAGATTTATTATTATATCGATATTTTATGTTGAATAACTATATGCTAGAGTCGTGATAGAATTAAACCCCAATCACAAGAGGAGTATTTAAGCATTATTTAATTATCGCTATCCTGGTAGTATATCTTTGTATAGAATCTGACCGGAGTATACAAATGGAGACTTTAGCCCAACGCTTTTGCGAAGCAGATTAAGAATAGAAGGGTAGGTACAAATAAACTGGTGGTACCATGAATTGTCCTCGTCTAAGAAACCAGAGGTCGCGGGTTTGAATTTCGGTACGCGGAAATAAAGTTCATTTTAAGTAATTTTTAATATTTCGCATATAAAATATTGTAGAGTACATCCGCGGCACGTTCTAAGATAGTATAAACTCTCAGTATCGCACTGGTGAAACCACGATTTAGAATCGAACCGCTGCTTGAAATGGCTTTAACTGAGTTTGGGGACCTGAATAACCAAGTCCTTTGCAACCCTTCTCTTCCCTGTCTAAGCCATTCCCCCCCTCCCCAATCTCTTCAGTCGCACAAAATTGAGAATGTCGTAGTCCCTTGGCTCCAAACACTCAAGAGCAGTTGAGACTCTAGAGCGTTTTTACATAAAATAATACTAAATAAAAGTTGGAAATAATTCTTAAAATACAAATGTTATACTAAATATAAATTAACTTCGCTCTTTCACTTTAAAAAAACTAAAACTCTCGTTCGGTGTAAATAGCCAACGACCGCGTTAAAAAACTCTTCGCCGAACATTCTTCGCCCATGTGAAAAAGGCTTTACAAAAAACGTTCAAAATATCAAAAGACGCACTGGTGAAAATATCCCTATAACTCAAACTAAATCCGGACTCTCAAATTTGTATTCATAAATCGGTACAATTCATTTGAAATAATGATAACATTATTCGTGGCGCCGTTTCTTTGCGACATTTACTCATCGGCGGAGTACCAGAGCATCTCTCAAGCATGGATGAATTCTTTCATAAGCCTATTTTGATACTATATACAACTTACACCATAATTGTCTTGTATGTACAAGAACCCTAAATCTAATAAATAATAATTTACTTGTATATAATGGATGTGTATATATATATATATCGACGGTGTTTTGGTGAAAGGCGTTTTTCCACATTTTCGAGGAAGCAAGAATAGGCCTGGTCGCATTAACCTCCGTGACATTAACAACATGAACATTATGCTTGCAGTGAGGCCTAAGTTTCTTTCCCAAAAGTTGGGAAAAATGCCTTTGATCAAAAGTTGTGGAATAATGCATTTGATCAAAAGTTGTGGAATAATACATTTGATCAAAAGTTGTGCAATAATGCATTTGATCAAAACGCAGTCGATATATACTTAACATATGTACCTGTGCATCAGTGGCGTTCATTGCTATTTGACCAAGGGGAGGCTGTAGCTTCGCAGGTGTTGATAATCACCATTCATCTTTAAACCCTGAACGTCTTAGATATAAAGGTTTATTACAGGTAAGATATTAACACTCTAAGGTACGTAGAAACGCACATAATATTAATACAATGCAGTTAGACTTTCTCATAACGTTGTTGATCGTTTATCAATTGTATTGACCCTTAAACAATTCGCCGAGGGCTACCACGTTGACATGTCGCTTCTCGTCCGATCACCGAAGTTGGGAATGCCGCGTACCGTTGGCCTTTTTTACCTTCCACTCAGCATCCACAAAGATGACATAGGCGCCTAGGGATTAATTATGTAAATGTCATTTAAAAAATATATAATAATACGGAAGGCCAAAAAAAAATCAAAACCAATTGTTTTCGCACATAATATATATTCATAATTAATTTGATGGAAAGTGGTTTTGTATTATTACAATAGAAAATAATTTATAATAAATCGCATCGTTATATTGTGTTTAATAAATTTGTATTTTTCATTTTCGATATTATTCGTACATTATTATTAATTTCGTCCGAAGAATTGATCAGCTAATAGAAAGTTAGAAGAAAGGGCTTTGTAATATGTTCATAGATGTCAGTCGCCGTTGGCAAAAAACAGACAATTTATGAAAAAGTATAAAAACAGAGTTGCAATAATGATTACAGGGTTATTTTAACATAAACCTTTTTGTGCAAAAATTACCTGCAGTAATAAAACTTGTAATTCAACTTTTGGAAGGGGTGTAATACAGCCGAAAGGGGTGTAATATTGACCGATACAGGGTTAATTGTTGAGTTATTTGCGCTGCTTGCGCGGTGTATCCCATGAGATAAAGCTACAAAAATTCAGTTTCAAAGATAGCTTTTTAACGTGAATGAAACCGGACCAGGTTGCAACCGAATAGACGAAAATAATTGTTAAAATAAAAACATTTTATTATCACAAAACGATTATTACCTAAAAAAAACTCTTAAAACTCAAGGACTTTGTTATTTGTTAAAATTTTTGTATATTTTTACCCTTGATTTTCTTAGGGTAGGCACAGCTTTTCAGCCACTATGGACTGCACGTCACAGCTATGCACAGATCGTATTTCCTCTCTTCATCTGCAGGTAAAATAAAAGTATACAGTAATGCAGAAATATTAAAATTTCTTAAATTGTTATGATTTTAATCCCAATAGTGTGACAATATCGTATTCACAATAATTTGAAATTATTTTCTTTACATTATGGTGAAAGCTTTCAAGGTTTCGATGTAGACGCTTTAAAAAATCATTTAACAATGCATTTATAGAATTTCTCTGCAACCTCTTTTTAACGATGATACTTACATGACGATTTGATTAAAAGCATATTCGTTAAACTCCACCATTTAGACTTGAGAGTATTGAATGATAATATTACAGATATATATAATATTCCATAAAAATAAAACCTTATTAATAAAATGTTCAGATCATTAATATTATTTTAATTAAATGGGGGACAATCACTTAAGTATAATAAAACCGAGTCAGTCGGAATGAAATATGATGACCTTTCTTTTGGAAAAAATCTTTTTTTTAATTTATGAGCTGAATCCTGGCGGGGTGAGTGCCTAAGAGATTGAAAGGAATGACGGTGATAAAGCCTTTTCTGCCCTTGACAAATTGAATGTAGTTTTGTAAAAAGCAACCAGTCAACACAAAGATTTAAAAAAAAAATTATTTACATATATAAAAGAAAAAAATACAATGCAAAAAGTCCCGATAAACTACTTTCTTGTAGTTTGTCTAACGGGCTTGTTATTCAAAACAATTTAGCGAAAGTTGTGATGTTGAATAAAATTGAAAGAGATGGTTGATAATTGAAATAGGTTGTCACTGTGGTTCTAGTTACCGGAGGAACCGGTTGTTTATTAAGATCAGTTACTTTTGGAACCGGTTTTCACATTCAGGGGGTGTGTTTAGAGAAATTTTGTGAAAAAAACCTGTTCCTTAAAAAATATTGTCTCGTTTTTACAATTTTTCTAAAATTTTTTTTTTTTTTTTATATTACAAAAGTAACCGGTTCTTCCGGAAAATATTACCTATCCGTTCCAGTGACACCAAAGGAACCGATTCCAAGTAATCGACCAATTCTAGTTTACGATACTGACAGTATATTGTTCTATAGGACCAGCTGCATATATGTAAAAAAAATATTCCGTTTTTGCGAATAAACCAGAAAAAATACAGATTTTTTTCCTACAACACCCGACTATCAAAGTTCTTGCAAAAGCTGCTAAGCCGGCATCTGTGTTTCCTCCCTCCTACAAAATTCGTATCTTTAAAATCTAGGTTCACTTCTTCCCTTTCTTTTAAATAAAAACCCTCTTTACAGTATCCTCAAAGATGGCCTTCTGTGTAGAGATAATATTTCTTTAAAAATTTAAAAATAATTTTAGTCGGGTCCAATATTCTCAAGCAAAAAGCAAAAATATTGTTTTTGCAGTTCTGTTAGAATCAAGTCCTCATCCTCCAGATTCAAAAACAAATACAAAGACAACTTTTTTGTTTTGTTTCCTGGTCGCCTTTTGCAGAATAATGTTCAATTGAACAAGCGTCGCGGGATTCCATTTGGGCACCGTAAGGTCGGATTGATGGCCGAGTAATAAAAAAAGTTTCCCTTAGTAAAAAAGGCCGCATAAAAAACACGAGCCCCGAAGTTGGCGAATTAAAATGACGACTTCATGTTAGTGGAGTCATCAATAACTGACACGGCTTATCAAAACCCTCGCCTTATTGATTACCCTTTTCGGAAACCTTGCTAAAATACCTTAAAAATGGTGTAAAATTTTGCCATTGTGCAAAAATGATTTTTCTATAATATTAATGCTTGTACGTTGTACTCCTGTCAGGTGATTTTTAGAAAAATAACTTTGTGGTATGCCATTATCATTAACTCTTTCAGATCTGAATTAATAAAAATAAAACGTATTTGTTACATTCCCTATGCACTTATATATTTTTTTTAAATGTAGTCGGTTTTTTTTTCAATACTTTATAAATTATCGCTACTTTCATTTGAAAGAACATTGGCTCTCAAAGGATGAGTTTCACTTAAAATGAAAAATCATAAACTGTAGGTATACAAAAAACACAACATATCGTAAATAAAAATTAAACAATGAAAACATACCTTCAAAACGTACATTAAAAAAAAAACAATTTGGCTATCGCCTGAACGATCATTAAGGGGGAGAGGGACGTCGGAGAGTTATTATGTATTAATTCAAAATAATGATAGTATTATTACGCAATACGATAAACATAATGTTTTAAATAGAGAAATATTTGTTAAATATTTTATAAATTTACATAGGTTTAGCATTTATCAAAATCTAATCAGAAATATTACTTTTTTCTGACCGTTCCATTGTATGTTTTACAAAATATTTAAAATAGGAATATGATTTTTAAAGTGGAGAAAAGTATGTTTAATAAATAATAATCGGTTTTGTTAATAAACTTAACGAAAAATTTGTAATCCGCATTACAAAAAAAATCTTTTTTTTTTTTGTATTTTTTAATTAATTATTTTAAATTACCGGATAGCCCCATTTTTAACATTGGTATCTGGCAAGATATAATATTGTTCGTCTTCCCCTTCCGTACATCTCCTTGTGACTCTGATGTCGCTATTCTCTCTTTTACGTCTAATTTTATAACTCGGTTTAAAGTAAAGTTAAAACTTGGGTTACGCGTGCAGTTCCATTAATATTATGATCCGATAGGACAATAGAAAAGGAAGAAGAAGGTAATTCGGTGATATTTAAAATATTATTTATTATTTTATAATTAAAATTATAGTTAAAAGAAATACATAATTATTTCACTTTCTTAACTTAACTACATATTTAAATGTACCAAATTATGCTAGATGTTTTTTTTCATCATGTATGTAATTTATAATAATATTTTTTTACATTATCTCGATACTAGAGGCCATGAGGAAAATAATTTCCCTGCGTCATCTTTGGGCTGCTATATGGGGGGGTATTTTTAAGGAGAAGGGGGAGAGGAATTTCTGTGAAGGAAAGGAGTATGAAAGGTGGGTTGGAATCTGAGGCTCCCACTACGGTGCGAGGCAATGGGTCGAGGTATCTGTCAGCCGACCTCTCCCTATCCGACCCACCACGCAGTTGATGGGCAGTCTCATCCGCTGCCAAGACCTGGACACACCTCACCTCATTACCCCAGGCACCCCTGCTATGTCACCTGCTGTAACGAAGCACACGGGGTGACCTATGGCAGAGATGTTGGTTATCCGATGAATGGTTCCCGGGGCGGCGGCACCCATACCCTCCTCCTAAATTAACTATAATATTATGCAGTTTTGATTAGGACTGGCCGGTACAGTTCTTTTGCGATATTGCTAATACTGATATATTTGTCTGCCGATATGGCAGCCCTCAAATGTGGGAAGGAGGAAGTATTTTAAAAAAATGCAAATGAAGAGAAAAAATAATTGCAGGACTAGGTGTTCATACTGATCGTGTATTGCCACAGCCATTCTGAGTGTTGTGATGTCCTTTACACCTGACAAAACTGGTTTTACAGTTAGAAATATACATTCAACATCTCCAAGAAGTACCTCTAGGATACCTCATGTTTATCAATAATCTAGTTCGTGCTTGACTCTGTTATAGGGAGATACGATGATATGGGTGTCTCTTGTTTGGACGCTGTGGAACTATGGAGATAATTTATTTTTACTTGTAAATAATCAAAATGAATACCTGAAAACCAATATCGCAAACGGTAGTATTACGTGATTTGTATAATTATCCACTAGGTGCAGTAACACTTTCCTATTTTCGGGAACAAGAAGTTAATGGTCAATATTTTTACAGGTGAAAATAATGTAATATTTTTTCGATGGTAAAAAATGATTTCTAAATAAGACAGACGCATCTTCTTACAGTGAAGTCTCACTTTTATAAAAATGAGATATTTATTATTTAAAAAAGTGTCAATCTAACTCAAAACAGTACCCTTCGCGCTCAACAGACTTAGCTTGTATATGTCGTCTACCTTTACCAGTAATAATAAATGACATCATTGTCATTCATATTAATAATCGTAACCGTATTTTATCCTTGGAAAAATAGGAGCATTTTGAGAAGAACAGTTTTGCAAAACAAAATGAATAATTTTTAGAAAAATATTTTTTAAATTTCAATGTTTTAAGGGATCTAAACGTAATGTATTTTAAACCAGTTGTTTATTTAAATGTTATATATTTGTTGTATGTATAATGACGAACAAAATTCAGAATTTATATCAAAACTTAATAACACCAACACAAACATGATCACTCTACAAAAAGAAAAAAATATGTCAGTCTTCAGTTTCGAAAGAAGTCAAAATCAAAGAACACATTACTGTGTGGAGCCATGAAGATCTTCCAAGAAATACCGACCAATATAAAAGAAGAGGAAAATGTGTTTAAATTTTACAAAGAAGTGGTGATATATGTGAGGGCAGATTTTAATGTTTGTATTTTGTTTCGTTTAATTTGTAAGATTTAAATGTAGTTTGTAACTTTAAAGGTTAATTTGTTTATATTATGTTATATGTTAACATTAAAGCATATGTAATCATTGTACATAATATAATACTATTTTAAGTTAAATAAATAAATAAAGGGAGGTGATTTATACCGGTGAAAATTATCCGTATCTGATTTGTTTGGCGGGATGGCAGAAAAACGGTTTTTTTATCGAGAAAATTAACAGTATTTAAATTTTTTTATTATTAAATATTATTAAAGTAAGTACATATTTCATTCGTAATGTCGCACAAAATATTTTGTTGTACATTTTCAGAATTTATACTACTCTAATATTTTAAGCATTTTTTTGTGTACAAAAGAGGAGTATACATCACTGTGATAATTTATCAATAGTTAACAGAAAAAAAAATAATGTACTGTATGTAACAATAATATAACTAATAAAAATTATACCTAAATCTTTGAACTCCGCTTTTCCTTCTCACATCCCTCTCCCTCCACACAACACATCTGGATCGTGTATTTGCAGTCCATTACGACACCAATGAAAAATCCATCAGGATAAAAATGAACACATATAATCATTATTTGCTAAATGCCGTAATGTATTGGTCGACCATCCCGTTACATTGGATGTTAATTGAATCTCCAAATATTCAAAGACCAACGATCCTTGACTCCACCTTCACAATTTAAATACATTTCAGTGTTGTCGTTACCTCAATTTACTCGCGTGATTGTAACATTAATCTTACTGTATTAATACTAAAGGCTGATAAAAAAAAGGTTTAAAAATATTGATCTAGTAGCGTTAAATAATAAAATGAATAATGAAATATTCTATCAGTAGAAAGTTTTGTTCTGTTTCTGTGACATTTTGGACATAAAGAAGTTTATTTATTTTTAATCAAAAACAGTCAAGGGAGTTCCTTTGTAGTTTGTTTTTACAGTGTAACGTAGAGTAAATAATTTTTAATTTATTTGTTGAATCAGATTTTAAATAATTTAATCCCATTGCCTTGGCAAGCTTCTGTGCAAACCTGTGTATAAACTGCAATTCCGCTAACATCTCCGTGGTCTCCTAACACAATGATGACAAATGAACTATTTTATACATTTATTTTTGTGGTGGTCTTTGCGAAAGAGTGTACTTCAGTCGGTCGGGATAAGCTCGGTTGGGAAAGTCTCATAAATATGAAGGAAAATAATGAAATGTTGGCAGGAAATGAAAACCAGAATATTGTCGGACGTTTGCCGAGTCTCGAACGACATAAGAGACAGTTGTTATTTACAGCGCAAACCGTTTTTCAGGCAAGTCTTTTTTTCCTTTATTTAAGTACTATTGTATTGTATTTTTTCTTTAGATAATTACGAAAATATCTAAAATATCAAGTGATTTTTTTTTTCAAATTTCATCCTTTTTTCAAAAATTATCAACTTTTCATTGCATGCTTAGTAGATTAGTTAATGTACCTCTATCAAATAATAATTTTAACAAAGAATTAAATATAATTAAACAGATTGCAATAAATAATGGTTATAGTACTAAATTAATAAACAATATATTCAGCAAAGAGTTTAATTTTTTTTATTAAATCTTGTGTATATCCACAAATAACTGATGTTAATAAACAATGGAGAAAAATATTATTTTTAAATAATAATACCACAAATTTAATAATTAAAAACTTGCCAAATACTATCCAACCAGCTATTATACCAATAATAAATTTTTAAAAAATATTTTAAATAACAGAGATAAAGATAATATTTTGAATAAATCGGGAGTATATAAATTGATTTGTAATGATTGCAACTATTTTTACATCGGAAAGACTTGTAGAAATGTCAGTATTAGAGTTAAGGAACACCTAAGGTGTTTAAATAATAACAACTATTCTGAATTTGCAAACCATATTTTAGAAATCAATCATTCGTTGTCAATCAATCACATAAATAAAGATTTAAAAGTTTTACATACAAATACAACCGGTTTACAATTAGATAAATTTGAAATTTTGAAGTAATAAAAAGTGTTATAGCGAATTAAATTTAATAAAAAATCAAATATTTTTTTTAAATAGCTATCTCTTTAATTTATTTTCATATTAATATTAATAATAATAATTTTTATTTATATTTCTAATTTAAAATTAATTAAATTAGAAATATAAATAAAAAAATTAAATTCAATGTTTTATAATTATTTCTTTATTAGAATTTCTGGTCTATTACTTACCTACTTTTATTCATTTTTGTTTAAGCTCATATTTTATATATTCTTAGATTATTGTTCTAAAATTTTTATCATTTTTCTATACTTGAAATTATTTTGTTAGTATTCATTTATTCCTGAAGATGATAGCATTGCTATCGAAACATGTAGAAATATTTATATATTTTAATTAAAGTGGTGTATACAAATTGTATTTTTAATTATATGATTATTAAAAGGTTCACAACAGGTAGATGTAATTTTATACATTTACAATCAGTTGTATTTTATGTTAAAATGTGGACCTCACCAGGTATTCCAATGCATTTAACCCGTTCTGAAATCCCATTCGTGATTCCGAACTTTAATTATTAGTAAAATAATAGTAATTTGGAAAAATCTAAAATGATGTATTAATAATCGTTTGTGATATTTTTGATAGCTGTACATATTGTTTATTATTAAGTTATTGTTTTACGATGCGCCTTTTATAGATACCGATATCATCATTATGTATACATACTTAATATTCATAACAACAAAATGAGGTGAAGTCTTCCATATCTATGCTGCCAAGTAAAAATAACGTATACACTCGTTGTCTCTTTTTCGCTGAAGAGGAACAGTTTCATACAAAACTTAATTTTGGATTTAAGGTCAAAATATTCACCTAAACCTAATGATCTTTTTTTTAATCAAAATGTGTAGTAAATATTGAGTATGGATTAGAAGTAATTTATTGATATTTGTTTTACACTATGAAATATAGGCCATTAAAGGAATTGATTTTCGCGATTTCAGAGGCACCTTTAACAATTATTTGGAAGCTAACGGTGATTAAAAAAAAGTTTTACTTCGTTTACTTTGAAAATATAATGAAATATAAAATAAAAAAAAATTAAAAATATATATATTAAAATAAGCATTATGGTGGACCTTAAATTAAATTTAAAACGACCAATTTAAATTGGACACAAATTTGGAATGCATAATTTAATATAAATACTTATCATACGTACTAGATATTTAATAAACCTTTAATTCAAAAAATATATCATTCGGTTAGAGTGGGTACTTTGGCCTCAAATCCAAAATTAAGTTATGTATGAAACAGGCAGCGCAGGCGTTCCTCTAAGGCAATACGTATGCGTAGGCAAGATAAAGGCCTGTTTCTAAGTGACGTTTCGCAAGGACATCGCTGTAGGAAGTGTATACTCGTATACACACAAGTATGCACCAATACGCACGTATTATTATAATACTAATTATGTGTTGGTGGCCTCAACTGTAACTGTGCGACTTACGAGTACATATGAGACCTCTGAGTTTCTATCTTCCACTGCAACATATATTGCATCGCACAAAGATAATATTGAATTATGGCAATAAAGCACAATTCGCCAAGTTTAAACATTCGAATGTTTGATTTGAAATTGCTCGGCTATTGACTTGTTTCTTGTTTCGTGGGATTTTGAAGGCTTAGCTAAAAGTTAGTTAGAGTTAGGCCAACCTTCCTGGCACTGAAATATGATCTGTTTTGTGGTATCAAATCAGGCTATCTTCTATCATCTCCCCACTGGTGAAAGACTAATAGAAGAAATGAATAAATCTTTTGAATGAAAAGTACTACATTTTACTTTCTCAAATTGTACGCAAAGGCGATATAGAGCTAAATTGCTAGAAACATCTTAAAGTTCTGATTTTTTACGACAGAATTTGTGAAAGTACGCATGACTTATTAAAAAATATATTTATTACCCACTTATCCGAGATCCTCATTTGCTATCTTGTAAGTATCTCATTTCACATGGAACTAAATTAATTAAGTCAATTATTGGGGTAAAACAATATTTGCATGTTAAGTCGGTGTAAATTTACAATTTACCTGGTGACCAGTAGTTCATGTAACTACAGGACAAAAACAGCCATAAAATTTATTTTAGCAAACAAGGAGGAAATCACGGGGATAAACGAAAATAAGAAATAACCATCTGTTTTAATAAAAACTGAGACAAATGACACTATTTTTTTTAAACCCATGAATTCAATAAACAGACACAATGTAATCCATATTCTAGGATAAACCAACCCGAAAGTAGTTTTAAACATAATTGCAAAGCAGTACCGTCAGCAATGAAACAATTTTCTAGTCATAAATATAAACAATATTAGAAAGCAATAGGAGTCACTCCTGACACAGATGCTATATATACCATAGAGATAGATTTTATTATGCCGGTCTGAAGATGCCCGTGATAGGGTGAAACCGGTCCGGTCGAAAATAAACAACTTGAAAAAAGTTACAAAGGCATTTTTAATTAAAAAAATCATATTTAAATTGACAATACTTGTAGCCGACGTGATCATCGATTGTTCATAATCATGATTCTTTCTAATTTTGCGACATTATGTTATCTTCGTAATTTATATTGTACCATTAGCTTATTATCTCGTGCCATTGTATCTTATGTAAGATTTATAACATTTGTTTCATCTCATAGTGTTATCGACGTGATAGAACCACACGGGAATTTCCCGACTCCGCAGGAGCGCAGTACCGTGTGGCAGCCTTTCCTATCACTTCGATAACACATCCGACCCCGCGACAGCACGATACCGTGTTGCGGGCTTTCAACAATGCAACTAACTCCGTGGCAGCACAGTACCGTGCACGGACCCCCCATTTACATGTTTGCCTCAGCAGCGCCCCTAGTGTAGAAAACTTGTATCACTTTGTAATGCTATAAAAGCGAAAATTTCCGAAGATAAAGGCAGTCACACTCGGACGAGCAATCGTGACTCGTACCCAGTCACATCTTGTAACCATAAAAAGTCTTTCACTTCTCCTGCCTCCCACCTGAAGGATTCCTGAACCTGCCTCAAGGATAGTCGGCCCCGTACCCCCAGAAGCATAGAAAGTGACTTGACCAGCACCCTACATGTTTACAGTCTTGTAACGACAATGGTCGCTTACAATACTTAAACGCGGAGTAAATAACGACCAAATTGACCACCCTGTGATTATCGGACAGTTTGCTAGTCAAGTCAAGGGCAAAATAATCATAAAAAATAGAATTATTTTTTGCAATACTGCATAAAATAGCAATATATATATATATATGTATTAGAATACATAAATTTACCTTTTTTTATCAAATACTCTAAAAATGCATGCGTTAGAAGATAGAAGTAAAATAGACGATTTAAGTTTTTTGTTTACAAAGTAAACTCCAAATTCAAATGTTCCGAACTCCTGCAACTCATTAATATACGCATACCCACAAGAACAACCCAACAATGTACATTATTCCACTACGGAATAATACCTAAACACAACTATTACATTGCCCATTCCCGATATAGAGGTTTCGCACTGTGAGAACAAATACGTATGTGATATTGACGTTGTTAAACTCATTTGGTGAATTTTGTAGACCATATCAAATACTTATTCCAACAATATTCTTAAACCTTGTATTGTTTGTTTTTTCTATAAAGATAGCAAAATACTTTTTTTTTCTTTTGTTTTTTTCTTTTACTCATTGTGTATTGCATTTTTTTGTTTTGATTGTTTTAATTCTCATGTACTTATTTTGTAAAAACCCTCTGGGCGTTAAAATAAATAAATAAATCACTTTCCTACAGAAGAAAGCTACTACACCCTTTGCCTTACAGAGAAGGAAATTTTTTTTTTTTTTTTAAACAGTAAGATACTGTTTTTCTACTGCTAACGTAAAATGGAAAACATTATTGGGTATTGTGGTCTCGTTAAAACGCACTTTATATTTAAAAACATAAATCTTTTCAATGTTTTAATGGAGGTGTTAAGATCTTCCCTAGTTTTGTTTACAAACTTCAACTAATTTTCTAGTTCCCTTGCAGTTGTATAATCAAATCCACCCCAAACCATGTTGGTTAAAGTACAAAATAATCTCTTAGCACGAGACATTAGGCTGGTGAAGGTTCTTAATCGCCCTAACGACTCTCAAAACACGAAAACATGTTTTGGAGCTCAAATTTGCACTACCTATCGACCATTGATATAAATACACTTAATTAGCTCTCCCTATAGACATTAGCCAACGAATGACAACGCGATGGGGGTGGGTCTAATCGACACAATGTTGATTAATGGATTGCCTTATTTTTCAATGGTATTCGCAAAGAGTTCTATCAAAGTTATTCGTTTCAAAATAATATTTTTTTATGTAAACACCTCACGTAGAGTTTCAACTGCCAGACAGTGGGACTATGGCATTCCCAATAAGGAACGCCACTGAAAACTATTACGGCTTAAAAAATATATTCAAATCAGCGAACGCCGATTCAAAATATATAAGTTTTATTATTTATATGCGTAGAATTTGTAAATCGTTATTTAAAAGTTGATAAAAACTTTTTCATCAAAACACCCTGTTATATAAGTACCATTGCATTCAGAACATTTGACGTCACCCGCGTACTCTGGTTTTTGATTTGTATGAAATTTTTTAACTGTTGTTTTGTTTTTTAAGTATTTATCGTTTTTAGTTTTGAAGAAATTTAAAATTAATTTGGGTGATTTTAAGATGTCCAATGCAAAAATACTATTATTGAAATAATATAATAAATAAGAATATTCATGAGCAAATCAATTGTCAATTATTATTATTCTTTAAGTAAAAGTTTCTAAAAAGGTACATAATTTATGTTTATTTATGCTTAATAGAATATAAAATTATATACGATAAAGCTAATCCTTGTTTTGACATTTGACATTCTATCCTCGAAACTGCTCAAAGCCGACCGGCCGTAGATTTGGAACGTTTTGTCGGGCTTTGAAAGTTTTTAACTTATTTTATATTATTTTAGAAGAATGGACGAATGATGAATGTAAGTCTAAAGTCATGGTTTTTGAAAGAGAGAGTACGAAAACAGTGTGCAATATAGTAGTGAATGATGAATATTTGGAGCAGGTCGATTAGTTTGTGTATTTGGGAAGTATGTTTACGAGAGATGGGAAGACTGATAGGGATATTAAAAGAAGGGTGAATGCGGGAAACTCCATTAACGGAGTACTGAATGCGGTTGGCACAAACAAAAAGTTGTCCAAAGAAGCAAAGCTAGCAGTCCACAATGGAGTGCTGATACCAACCCCGATGAATGGCAGTGAGGCATGGAACTGGCAGAGGAAGAATGAAAGTAGACTGAATGCTGTAGAAATGAGATCTTTGAGACGAATATGTGGTAAAACCATGTATGATCCTGTGAAAAATGTTGAGATTCGTAAAGAATGCAAGGCTGATATAAGCGTAGTAAGCAAAATTAAGAAAGGGACGCTAGATGGTTTGGGAATGTAGAGCAAATGAACGAAGAGAGGAGTGTAAGGAGAATATATGACGCGAATGCGAATGGAAGAAGAATCCGGGGACGTCCGAGTAAGACATGGCACGATCAAGTGAATCAAATACTTGAGTCGGGCCATGTCAGAAGTCGGAATAACAGAAGAGAATGTATGAGACGTTGTATAAAAGTGAATGAAGCAAGAAGTGTATGCCAAGATCGAGTTGTTTGGGGGTCCGTCCTCTCTCCCTACCCCTGCGGAGAAACGGCGTGATGGTTAGTTAGTTAGTTATGAAAACCAACATCAGAAGAAAAAATTCATACTTGTATTTAAGTTAGAACGTTATTATCGATTAATTTTTTTTAAAGGAAGCTCCTTACGTTGTGAGGCTGGAGGGAGTGGACAAAAAGGGAGGGGGTTAGGAAGTACTTAGCTACTCACATCTGATCACTAAACACAGCTAAAATCATTTCGAACAACATTTTGATTCTGAATGCCAAATTAATAGTGGTCTTTCATCAGTGGATACTGAGACTAACTAATAAGTAACTGACAACATTTTTATTCATAGAGTAATAAATTATTTTATACCATAAAATAAGGTTTTTTTTTCACGATTAGTGGCTCTAGAACATCTCATTAATCTCTTTTTGTATTAGTTTAAAAACTTTACTTTTAACAATATGAAACGTTTTTAAAGACATTGTAGAAAAAAGGAATGTTCTACTATGAATCTCAAGATGAAACTCAAATAGACTCGGAACAAAATTTTAAGCTTCTAACCTTTGATATGTACAATTATAAATTCGCTGGAAATACATTTCCAACAGATATCTAATTTTAATGCAAGTTGTTGTTTCTTGTACGATTTGAAGCGACCGATTGATAAGCCTGAATTGGAGCGATCGTGTTAAAATTTGCAAAATTTTGGACACCTCATTCACACAACGATATTTCTGGAGCGGACCTGGCTTAAGAGAAACTAAACCTGAAGCATTTATTAGACGCAAACCAAGGCCCGTCGAAAGATGTTCTCAATGACTTGAACAAAAATTATTATTGCGATTTGTTTCCAAGCACTTACACTGCCCTTCGGTTACTGCAAACTATTCCAGTAAGTGTCGGCAAAGGTGAGCGTAGTTTTAGTAAACTAAAACTTATAAAGACATCCCTAAGATCGACCATAATTGAGAAAAAATGTAAAACCTGGCTATTTTATCAATTGAAAATGATATTGCTCAATCTATACCTAAAGATAATTTAATTTTAAAATTTCATAGTGCGAAAGCAAGCGTGGTAAACTTTGTATAAATTAAGATCGATAAAAAAAACATGATATTATAGTGTTTTCTTTTTATTATGTTATTATGGTACAATACCTACACAGGAAACAGATTTTATTATTTAGTGACTGGTTTAAATTAACACCAATTAATAATTTAATTATATAGCGGTTGAAACTTTGTTGATGTTAAAGAAGCAGGAGTGTAAAAATTAGAGCTACTTAATACAATTTAAATACAATAAGTGTTGATTTTTGCAATAGAAGTTGATTTTTGAAAAAAGTTTATAATTATTATTTATTTGACATAAACTGAAATAAAATTTATGTGATGTGAAGCGTTGAACAAAGGGCGCCGAAAAACAATCTCGTTCTACCCTAATCAAGTAAATATACTAATTGTTTTTGTAAACAATAATTATTAGCCTGAAACACTCATCCAAATTAAAAAAAACCTTCCGAGAAAAGATAAATGTCGCCGCCAGGACTCGAACCTGCTCCCTTCTGATTGCCGGTCAGATGCTCTACCGTTGAGCTACGTCGGCTTATCGCAAACCCGCCAAGTTAATCAATATTTACTAGTGTTTCATTCAATAATTACTGTTTTTATTATATTTCACCTGTAAACAACCAACTTTATTAGTATGAGAAAGGCTTATAACAGCTAAATCCCTCAATAGATGGCGTCGAGACAAATTATGTCTACATTTTATTGGTGAAAAATGCTTTGACTTGTCAAATATTTATTAATTGATAAACTAAAGTTTATCAATTAATAAATATTTATCTTTTCTCGGAAGGTTTTTTCAATTTGGATGAGTGTTTCAGGCTAATAATTATTGTTTATAAAAATATAAATAATAGTTACCCTTTGCGCTATGCACAAAAATCTTGTCTTAAAAACTTTAGTTTATCAATTAATAATTTGTTTTTGTGTTTAATTCGTACAACTCCATTTAATTTGAAGAAAATGAAATATAAATCAAAATTAATAATGTTTTTATTTAGTTCTGCAATAGAGTTTTTATTAATACGACAGCTGTTTCGGCATCAGTTTTTTTCCTTGAAAAAAAACTGACTATAGTCGATTGCAGTCTTCTAAAGTTAGTATTTATATGAATAGTTTTAGGTCATCAGCGAAGATAATATACCTGGAATACAGAATAATTTCTGAAAGATCATTAATTATTAAGGAAAAGAGGAGTGGGTCTATATTAGAGCCTTGGGGTACTCCCGATTGTACAAAAAATATAATAGATGTGAATACTCTATGTGAACCAAATTGTTTCCTGTCTTCGAGATAGCTAGCAAAAGTAGAAAGTTATGTACAAGCACTAACGGCAGAATACAATATAACATATTTTCATTAGTAAGCCAGCATTGGAGTGAAATAACTGTAGTTTTTAGAATTAATACTAAATGATTTATTATGATTGCTAAACTTTTCATAGCATTGTTGCTTTTTTTAACAATAGCTGCAGTACAAAATATTAAATTGTATTTATCATGAAAACTTATTTATTAATTCGTACGTAAATCGATGATTCTTATTGTTTTCAATTATAAATTACTATAAACGCTTTCAACACAGGTTTTCCTAATGGGACAAGCGCAGTACCATAACCCTTATAATACAATCAGATTGTATAGATAAATAAATAAATAAATAAAAAGGATAAAAAAGGTACCGTATAATATTATGTTACGCACATTTCATAATAAACACGATATTCAAACAAAGTTTATTTTTTTACATAAATGACACCCAAGGGTTCAAAAACTTGGAACCAGTAATTGAACTTTTAGTACAAATTTTTGTATTTTTGTACAAATTGTGTGTTGTTTTACAATCATTTTACGATCAGTATGCATGTAACTTAAACCGATCATGTCTCGTAAATTAACATTTTGTACGATCGTCTACCCAAAGTTTTTAAAGTCATTCAATCAATTGAAGATCAGTTTGCACATATTTTAAATTAACATTTTTTCCTATAATCGTCCCATTAGAAGTAAAATTCATTAAGTGCCATAGTAGCTGTATGACACATAGTGACTTTTACCTCTAATGGAACTTAATGTTAACTAACATTATTTACGAATACGTATTCAATGTTTCCCGACCAATCAATTCCATTTTTTTCCATCAATTTCCACGGCAATAAGTTATTTTAGATAAACTAGTTTTTTACAAAAATTTGTTTATTCATTTGTAAAGTTGCGCGTTCGGAGTTTTAAAATTAGTTTGTACTTAATGTAAAACGACTTGTTTTAGGTAATTTAAAAAACCGTTTCGCATAAAAACGTGTTCAAAGTTTTCAATCAACTTTTCTAACCAAGTTTTCCAACCAATTAATCCATCGTCGATGAATTTGTACATTACGTAAATTGTCCTTTTGACAAAATTTTAATTTGCTTTACTTACGAATACGTGTCCAAAGTTTTCCAATCAATTAATACGTATTTAACGTTAACCTTTTTCACGTACTGTAAATTTAAAAATAATAATAATTACAGAAATAGTGTACAAAGTTTTCGTATGTTTTTCCCTCTTTTCCCGTAATGCATTTCAAAATATTTTATGAACACATCTACACATTTTTCTGACAAATCAATAAAACCTATATCAGTAGCGTGCATTGCTCTATGATAAAAGGTGGATTGTGTCTAATTTTTCAAGTTCAGGTATGAATTGTGTATTTAATATTAAAAAATTGTCATTTGATTATCATCTTTCGCCAATTGTTAATAATACGTTTTGATCAGAAAATCGTCACCTTTTTAAAATCAATGGTTCATTTTTCTTGGGTTTGACATAAATTTTCAGCATTTATGAATTGCACATCACTGATCTGTACGCAATAGAAATAAAGTTTTTCCCAGCAACGTTAATTAACATTTTATTCGAATCGTTGCCGGTCCGCCTTTAAGTAATTATAATAATATTTTTCAGGTAATTTAACTAAAATTTTGTTCGATTACGTGTCCAAACTCTACCAATAATTTTCGGAGAACTTTGACTCCTTTAAATTCACATTTTAATGACAGTTTGAAATATTTAACGCGAGTTTTTGATCGAAATTGATAATTCATAATTAGCAAGTCTCGATATTGCAGCCAGCATCCAGTGCCACGATGCAGCCAAATTCATTTAACACTCTCCCTAACCCCTCCCAACTTCCTATTTTCTCCCCCGGCCAACCGACAATTAATTTGCAATCAATTCTAAAGTTTGCCGCCATCGTTTGTTATATGATTATGTAGGCGTGGGGATGCAGCAGAGCCTTTTCTTCAACTGTTTCAAATAAAATTAATTATATCGTAAGTGCGACATAATTTCATAATCCTAATCGTGAAATTTCTAAAACAAAGGGAATAGAATACTGACAACTTGTATTTTGTGTATGTTTAGCGTATTTTATATACAATGTAATTGTAATTACTAATATCTAAAATTTTCACCTACACTTATAAACATTCCACTATCATCTTCTACTTGACACTGGCTAGAATACTCCTTTGAGTAGAAAAGATATATTTTTTTTAATTTTATTTTATGATTCGCATGTTTTACATTGAAATGATGAATAAACAAAAACCAAAAAAAAAGTATAAAATATTAGCATTTAAAACTGAGGTCGGGTTGTTTCAAACTCTCATCATATTTGATGACCATCAAATCGCCGGTAATTGCCGTTTTCAAATTTTGACGTTATTTTAACGTTCCCCTTTAAATGCTAATTCTGGATCCATTTCAACTTAAATTGTGACCAATTGTCCAGCGCAAAGGGCATTTTTTATGCTTTTTAGCTGATTACAATTTGTTTTAATACTGAAACTCACCGTTAATCAGAGTTTAACGGGGAACGTTCAAATAATGTCAAAAATTCAAAATGACGCTGTTCTGTGATTCGATGATCATCAAATGTGTCGAGAGTTTGTAACAACCTAACCTAAGTACCACACTTTTAAGTCATGTTTTTTTTTTTTTTTAATTTCCGTCTGTAACTTTCTCTGATACATTAATTAGGTACCAAATCACTTAAGTGTGAAAAAATCTTTTAACAGTTTGTACCTTGTACGACAGTTACTTCTTTTTAGGTTCAAGGTAATAATTGTTATGGTCTTTCTCACAAAAATTTCCAGTATCCTTTAGCTATGTATTTTTCTGTAAATCTCAGCACTCTGAGCCAGAACTTAACACTGATCTGATAATGTTCTATTTTATATTAAATAAAAAATAAAATCCTGATTTTTTTTATTACACTCCACGTAAAACTTTTACTTGGTCCTTCTCGAGAAGCGTCTACGAAGTCGAATTCATTTGGAAGACATATTAACGACTACTATTAACGGGGGTGTTACTTTAAATAAAATCAAAAGATTTAAAAAGTACCATTGATTATATCGCTATTTATTCTATCTCTTTGGTCAATATCCATATTCCAATTCTACAATCTGCATATTAGTATATGCATACTGGTACTGGGAAACTGGATGCATTGGTCAACTAACGAATTCGGGAAATATGCGGCCGGAAATTTAAGGTGATCCGTAATTAATCCACCCCGCAATATGACTTTAATTATGGGAACTCGATATTTTAACAGCCTGGAGTATTGGATTTCATAAATATGTGGAAATTCCTCGTTGAGTTTCAGAGTAAATTAATTGGAAAGCACGTTGCATGATGCAGTCCGCGAGTGCCAACTGATCAGAGCAAGTGGAACCATGATATCCCCATTAGAGACATGTCGTGCCCAACCCCCACCCCAACTCCCAACCCCAACCTCTAACCTCTAACCCCCAACCCCAACCTCTAACCCTAACCCCTTAACCCTAACCCATTCCCAACTCCCAACCCCAACTCCTACCTCTAGATAATCACATAAGATTAGATTGCTTATCAATCTACCCTGCTACATTTTTTTAGATCTACCGAGAAAATTAGTTATCGCTTAATTATTTTTATTTTTATTTTATTTTATTTTTATTCATTGAAGTATTTTAATTTTGTTAAAAAATACAACAGTTTTTTTTGTTATTTAAATATATATATATTATATCAATTTATATAAAATCTCAAAAACATATAAGTTGAATTCATTCAGCGATGGACTGTATATAACGATGCAGCCTTCCATCTGAAGCAATCATCAAACTAAAAGAGCTCCGTAACCAGAGCCATATTTAAAGAAAAGCTACAACTTGTAGAAAACGAAGCCAGTAAACCTCTCCAGAAGTCGTAATATTCATCGTAAGAATAGGAGGCCAGCAAGGGCGAAAAGACTGTCCAGTAATAACAAAATCCCATTTAAGGCAATGGACACCCTCTTCTTCTGAAACATAAATCAAGCACCGTTCCTATTCAGGACGAAAACCTCAAGAAGCTAATTGCTGATATTTAAAGCTGATATTTAAGGCAGTAAATAAATAGGTCCCAATCTGATATTAAACAACCAAAGTCCAAGGATTAAGAAAGGTCGATGTAATACATACCAAAGGCCAAAGAGATAGTGAATATAAATAAGATAACCAAGCTGGAAGAGACACCAAGCAGAATATTAGTTTTGCAAAGCCATATTTACAATATCGCGATCGGAGAAATACTTGATCTTGGTGAAGGCAACTTAGATAATAATACTTCAAGACTCAACGATACGAAAGATCAAAATAATATCATCATCTTCTTCCAAGAAAATCTAACAGTGGTCATACTTTAACTAACCAGACCCAAATATAGCCAGCACAGACAAAACTATCAGAGAAAAAGATATCGAAGACACCGACACCCATCTCACAGATAACAAATGGTACACATTGAATGAACTACAGACCAGAAAACCTAGCTTGAAAGAGAGTTCGCTCAGGTCGTAGGCCGCATCAAGCCTATGTCGCGCCTCCGAAATCGGAGAAGCAGATGCCAGCAGAAGATATCTATTGGCATTCCGAAAGAAAGAGTTTGCGCCTCGATACCCTCAAACATACTGATGAGAAGAATTATGGCTACGAGTCAGACATACGAAGATTTAGAAAAACGATGAGACCACCTTCTGCGAAGCGGATAAACTCCCAAAACGACATCCCATAAAACATGGAATAATTTTTTTTTTTCAAATACTTCACACAAGACTAATAATCATGGACAAAGTTAGTCAGGCAAACCCTTACCCGATCCAATTAATAACTTGTAATAACAGGGAAAGTTCAGCAGTTAACAGTTACAATAGCGAATGCCTGAAGCTGAACAACACAAGTCATTAATAGGTTCCACACGTCGTGTCTTTCCGACCTTTGACCTCCAGAAAAATAGTAATAACGATAAATTAAAATTGGAGGTTCCAATTGATATGCCTGCCTGTTCATCCTTAAAATTATCATACTTCAAATGATCTGATGGAGCTAGGGAAAAGTGGTTATTAAGCCTTTGGAATCTCATGTCCTGAAACTTGATTTCTCAATATCAAGAAATTCAAGAATTGGGTCTATTATAAACTGGAGGCGCCTCATGTCGTATGGTAATATTAAGGGAAATTCTATATTGGGGGACGGAAGCCCAAAAATAACGAAGGGGAGAAGGAGGGATACGGTATAGGATGGATACCTAATAAATATCTATCTTCTGGTTAGTTCCAGGAAGACAGACGGCATGGAGTCGGAAAGATCAAATATCACAATGGCGGTTACTACGAAGGAGAGTGGGAAAGGGAATAGGCACGGCAAAAGAAAATTGTGGAACCTGGAGGGAGCAGCTATGTCGGAGACTGGAAGGAATCCAAAAGAGACGGGCAAGGAAAGGTAATATTAGAACTAAACCTTCAAGACAGGAGATTCCTATGAAGGCCAGTATCAGATGGAAAAATTCTCAGGAAAGGAACTTATAGCTGGAGTAACGGAGCTTTGTATGAAGGGGAGTTTCTAAATGGGTGCACAAACGGAAAAGGCAAGTGGCAGGAGAAGCTCCTTGCGACATTTATGAAGGAGTCTACTTAAACAATAAAAAGCGTGGGAAAGGAAGGAAATATATATCTGAGAAAACGGACCTAGTTATGAAAGATAGTTCTTTAATGACTTGAGGCCGGAGACGGGGTGTTGCGGTTCATGGGGGCAAGGTTCAGCGAGCAATCTGGGAATATACTCAAAAAATCGGATGACTGAATTTACAACCCTTCGATCGGAACTGGAGAACTGGACTCTCGAAAACGACCAGCGAGTACCAAAATAACAACTAATTCATCAAATCTAGTAAAATATTAAAACACTCTCAGAAACTCTATTCACAAAGCATCGAGAAATTCAATCTGGCCTCAGATTAGATTTTAGACATTTAAATAATTGATTGGGGAAAAAATGAGTTGAAAAAATATTATTCTAAAAGTATGTGACGTATATTTTACACAAAAATTGTATCAGTCTAGCCACAGGACCATCTTTCTCGGTACTTGTAAAGCTAAATACTTCTTTCCACCTCCTAATACGTTTTGAATATACTATAGCCTCTGCAACTCCTTCGTCTCAATCTACATCAGCTTTCCTTTTTTTCAAGAAACTCTATCTGTCCGTTTTTTATTCTCACCTCATCCTCTCTAATTGCATAAAGTTCGTGGACCAACTTTAACTCTTCCTGCATTTTTTAGGCAGACTACTCGTTGGTCATTCCTAAGCTGTCATCGATCGCCATACCGTTAGCGTCGTATTCGCTCAGCTCGTTGATTGCGGGAGGAGAAGTATCGTCGTTGGCCGTAGTATCCCTCTTATCGTCGCTCTTCTAGATATTGATGTAGACATGTCGAATGAGGCTCAGGCTGGCCGTTGGGGTCGATATCCAGGTCTTGAATTTGGTGGGTTGAAGAGGGAGTAGTCTATCTTGTCAGGAAATTTGCTGTAACTTTTCCAAGAGTTTTTAACTTTTTTATTCTAAAAGTTAATTTTCACTTTGGAGAAAGAGAATAGTGTTTCTCAATTATTTGATTTACAATTCGTATTTTGCGGTAGATTTATCAGGAGCTAAAGTGTTGCTCATCATCATTTTAATGCCTTAGTTAATCGATTGTCGTTGACTGGAAGGCTCCCTGGCAAATACTTGTATCCGGAGAAGATTCGCCGATTATACTTTTAGCCGCGTTACACGACATTGTGCTCTGGAAATCTCTCGAAGTGATGGATAGATTTCGCAGGGAGTTGGGCTCTCTCCGACCTCCCCTGTCTCTTCATAGCGGTGCAATTATTTTCTTTTTATTTTTATTTTTCTTATGTTTTATGCAATGTTTATGTATATTTATTTAATTATTATTTATTTTATGTATTTTAGAAATTCGTCAATAGATGAGAAGGGTCAAATGAAACTAAAATGATTTAACAATAGAAGAAAGAATAATTTTTCCTTTTTTTAATATTTGAATTGGTGATGATTTATTATACGTTCTTTTAACTGTTTTTTTAAATTATTATGTATTTTTTAAATACGCGTAGCTTTGATTTCCAGATAATAGAACATTTAAAAATAAATATATTAGAAATATTTGCCAAATACTAGTAGAAAATAAATATCATTAACTTTTTTATAAACAAATCCAAAATTGGTTCAGAAAGAAAAAAATATATCAACTATAAAATAAATTGATAATAATATAAATTTTTATTATTTCTTGCTTTTATTATTTGCAGGAGAAGGAGCAAAAATGGATCGTTCGATGAAGAGAAGTAGGCTTCTCGCCTTGAAAGACAAATACGACAAGGAGTTAGTCTCCCAATCCCTCGATCGCAAACCCATCATAACTCGAACCAGCAGTTTAGTCGACAACTCTTATCCAAAGTCCCCTGTTGCCAGTAGATGCAGTATCAAACAGATCCCATGCCCCCATCTCATCGAATGCATTTTTCACTCCCGATATTGGCAGGAAAAAACAACAGAAAATAACTACAAACTCTATTTCGAACATTCGGATTAAATTCGCAAGACAAGCCCATCAAAAAAAGGCAATGTCCCCACAGACCACAAAAATCCGAAATTAAACAGCAGCGGAATACACCTTCAGAAATAAAGAAAGTTCAGGAATTTCAGCCCCCAGCAAACAGGAACCTAAGCCAAACCAAGGAAAGCAAATGGGCTATAGCGAATCCCAAGTGATCCAGACGAAAGTTAAAAGCTATACAAGAAAATAGGGTTGCTAGGTGAGGGAGGAAGTGCTTACGTGTACCTCGTGGTGGATCGCGCCACCAACGCGAAGGTGTTCCATAGAAGAGTACAAAACAGAGTCGAGGAAGATGCTGAAATAATACCTCATCGGAAAGAGTGTCGAACTCCACCCTAACGTGCCAAAGTATCCCAGCATAAACGATTCGGCTCGACAGCTCTTCATGGAATATATCGAACAGTCACCACCACCGACCACCGACATCCATGATTTTCATGGCCTTCCAACAAGGTGCTTAAGTTCCTGCACGACCAGGCGATTTGTCACACGGATATCAAGCCCAAGAACATACTGTTCGGGAGTGGCAACGTGCTAAAACTGATTGACTTCGGGGAGAGCATGCGAGGCCAGCTGTGGAGGAAGGGAAATACTGGAACGTACGGATACATGGCGCCCGAAATGTTCGACGAGGGCTACTGGAACCGAAAGGAGGTGGACGTGTGGTCCTTCGGCATGGACTGGAAGCTCTACGCTTTGGTGTACTTCTGCTTGGTGGAAAAACTACATCGACCGAGAAAGTTCTGGCACATCCTGTATTTTTCTGTTATTCGTCGGCTCGGGTTTGGGCTGTTTTCCATTTCTCAAATTCCAATTCTATACAAAATAATTTACATTTTTATGATTCTATTAATATTTTAGTTTTTATTATTTACAAAATAGAAATATTTCTCTTTTAGTTTTCTAAATTAAAAAATATATATTCAGAAAATGACTATTTAAACAATAATATCGATGTCTACTCAGTTATTTGCGCCAATAATATGAATATAGGCATTCAATAAAAAATCATGACCAACTCTTCAAAACTCGATGACTTGGCTTCTTTATCTGTTTTCTGTGCATTAGATCCGTCAGCTTCTAATCATGCAACTTGTGAATATCGATCTCCACGGATGTGTTCATTTGAAATCTGTACACATGGGCTCGAAATGTTCGGGAACCAAATAGCCCATATATTTCTAGAAAGTTGGGATTCACTATTTTGAGGTATTTCTATGAAAACTTTTATTATCCCGCATGCACTCCAATCTGTACTTTACGCTTTCCGCTCGTCGGGAGACATTTGGGATTGAGAGGCGCTCTTGACTGATGGGCCTGGTCGTTGTTTGCCTCCGTTTAGGGGCGTCAAATACTTGTTATTTACGCCTTCATCAGTTAGAGTCTGAACAAAGGGTCCACATGCTTCATGATTCACGAGTTCAGAGAGAATCTTCTTGAGATTCATCGTGGCAGGAAATGCGTTTGTCTCGGTTCTCGGATAGCTCAGTATTCCCCTCTGATAAAATTTATCCGCATGTTCCATCACCTTCTCGGAAGTTAGCCTGAGTTTCTGCGTTCCCAAATTCTGCAAAGCAATAGCTGCCAAGGATAGGGCTTGGATTTTTCCCTGAGAATCGAATCAGTTAGTGACCGATCTCACTACCACTTGGTTGTTCTCATAGGCGTCGAAAAATGTTGATGAAGAACAAGTGTGCGATGTTCTCTTCGAAGACTCGGTTTCGTTACCATTTGAATTCAACGTTTTTGTTCATCGGTGCTCAGTTCCGAGTGGGAAACAGGCAAGGACCGTAACTAATTGGCTATAAAATCCATGCAATAGTAATACTTAGTATGAAATGTTATTTTTGTTTCTTACGCCGCTGCCATTTTTGAACCTGGAGTGACTGTTGGAAAGTGACTGTCTGGAAGACCATAAAAGCGCACCCCAACCGAAAATCAATCTCTTGACGATATTCTACAGCATTGGACTCGCTCTCGTTTGGAACCAGTAGATTGTAAAACGCATTCAGAACATCTCTTCTCGTCACTGCAGAAAACTTGGCTCTCCTAATGTTTCGCAATGAAGGTTTTGCTGCGGGAACGACTGGTCCATCACGTGACCGCTGACACTCAATACTTTCATGATGTTGCCGTGGTCTGTTCTGAACTCGAAAACAGGGTTGAATTTGCCCAAGCTGCGGACTGAGTGGTGGGTCCCGTTTGAGGGATGGAATGCAACTTATTTAGCAACACTCAACTAAAGGGATAATTAAAAATGATAAGCATATAATCCGCAAAAAAACAGTAGAAAGGGAAGAGATAATGGTTGTTGTTGTTGATATGTTGGTACCTATTTTTTTAAGCAACATGAATTAGCTTCACGGACAAATGATGGCAACAATTTAAATTAACAAAGTTTTAATTTTTGTATGCAGGGAAATGCATACAGGCTTAAACTTAGTAAAATGTGTCCATGGGCTTTATTAAAAATAGTAGCAATATTTTCATAAACAAGATTAGATTTGCCAACAGCTATAATTACAAACTTTGCTATTTAATATTGAGCAAATATGAAGGAAAGTTTCAATGCAAAAATCTAAGCTATTCTAAAAGGATGTCGGCGACTGATAAGCGTGTTGTAGGTAAAATACATTTCTTACTCAACCCACTTAATATTTTTTGAAATCTAGAAACCCATCGTCGTCGAAATTAATCATATAATAATAAGCCCAGCAATCCTAAAGAACGGAGACACACTTCTACGAGACGGCAAGAGAAAACAATAAGCGCCATCGATATCGTAAAAGCCAATAGTCTCACCAACATCTCGGAAACCTTACCGTAGAAAAATATCATCTCAAACATCAGACCTATACCAAAAATACAAAGTGTTAGGGATGATTAATGCAAATTTACAAATAACTCACCAGCCTCCCATCTGAATACAAATCTTTAAGGAAGTCATCGAACAAACTCGTCCAATAAAAAAAAAAAGTATCCTCCAAACTCCAAGTGGCGAAGGGGAGGCAGGAAATAACCTATAATCTCAATTGCGCAAGGCAGTGGACGAAGTTTCCAGACTCAAGACCAGCTTGTCCTTCAAAGAAATGTAAAGTCAAAGGGCGAGGAAATAACTGTCTAAACTGCTTGATATTGAAGTATTTCGAAATCGTAAGCTGCAATAAACATTGTAAGAAAAAGGTAATAAAATATAACATCCATTTAATCAAATAAATATGTAATTATTTTGACAGTCTATAGAATCAATGATTGGATAATTAAAAAAGGAAGCAATGGCAAAAGAGAATAATCCAGATTCTTCCAATATGATCGTAGAAAGTAGTCCAGAACACTACAACCATCCGATGCTCAGCAGGACCCGTATGGTTGAGGGGCAGCATTTCCCTACCTTAAAACTATACCCACTCGAGCAAAGAACGTCGGACGATCTCCTGATAAGACTCAGATCAGGACGCCGAAGATGATGACTCCCTGAAGAGAAGTCCCAAGTACATCAAGCACCGCCACTTTGAAGAAGATATAGACTAAACTTCTCCAAAAAGAACTTTCAACAAATCCGTCACCTGGGCAGACCAATTTTGATCTGAGACCAATCCTCTCGATAATCTAAAGGAGTCCTCGAACAACGATACAAGCCATTACATGAAAATTTCATACCCCAAACACAAACTTATCAAGCAACATTCGGCCTTAGAGCGTGAGGACGACGAAAGGCCACTTCTTATGGCAAAGCTCAACATTCCCAGCACTGCGAAGCACTCCAATTCCCATAAGCTTATGAACCTGCTCTCCAGCTACAATGCCGCAAATATCGGAACCCTCCGAATTACACAAGACGTAGATCAGCAACAGGAAACTCCAACAACAACCAGATGAAGAGTAATTTGAACAGCCAGACCCCAACTCTTAACGGAGTTGGGAGCAACAAGCAATTAGGGAGCCATAAATCGAGGAAATAGCTGCAATCAAAAGATGCGAATGGGCACCATTTGTAGCTGGTGACGGATATCGACTCTTTAGCGCTAAGAAGGGGCATGAATACTCCGTCAAATTGTGACCATCTGAAGAAAAAGAAATGCGTCGATGAATTTGTTAGAAATGATTATAAATACTTTGTAAACTTACATATTTCTAAATATGGGTAGAGAAAGATACTAAAATCTCAACATCCGTTAAAGTATAGTTAGTCTATTAATGATGTGTTGAGATAAATATTTTATTGTGGGTTATTATATCCTCACTGTTAGTTATCGCTATTTTGAGCCACATTTTTAATATATACAGCCAGATTTTTAAATGAGGCTCTCTTTTCACTTATTTTATATATTTTATGTATCATTGTATTCACAGATATATATATATGTATCAGTATATATATATATTTATACCTATATTTTGTTTAAATATACACATCATACTTGATTCATGCATTTCGCCATCCTTTAATTACTATGCCAAATTTCTGGAACACTGAACCATCCGAAAGAACACTCGATGGTACGACATGCTTGGCAACTCATTACAATCCCAAAAACTCGTAGTTACTTCCTGAACTCTGGTTACCTCCGTCTACACTTCCTTCTCAACCACAAACTACACGCACTATTCAAACACAAATCATCTCCCCTCAATATCCGGAGAACTGTCAAATCAATCTAAACACCTAAATAACCATAACAACACATCTATCGGTACAAACTCTGTCAGTAGCAATGGGGAAGCAGTCAATCCATTTGCACAGGAAGTCGTTGTTAAAAAAGTTGACCTCTCTGGACAATCTTGGGAGGCCTTCGAAATCAACTCCACCTTCAAGTCGCAGACACTTCCCGAAATTAAGTAGTCGTCCGAATCCAATATCAGCAACCGCAGTATTGACGGATTCTGCCATATCATAAACAAACTCTTGGGGCAATCATTTTTCCCCACTTTAAGCAATTAGTCCGAGAGGGATCAACGAGCCACACAACAATAATCTTCGAATCGAGGGCTGCGACACTTGTAACTTAACCCTTCGGGACAATATCTCCTTCTCCTTCAACACCGATAATCAATAAACAGTTCGACGCCATGAAGAAATCAGTAGGAGGACGAAGTATGGTGAAGGAGTTGATGGAGACTCTACAGTAAATGTAGAGAGAGTGCGATGCTCTGACGCTATCCTCGGCAGCGATGAAGGAAACATTCGAATTAAAGTTGAGTGCGACAACAAAGGAGTTGAAAGTATTACAAAACAACATAAAGGAGTCGATGACGCTCAAGACTCTGACTGCGATGAATCAAACGAACAGTCGAACAGCTACCAAGCCATCCGAGAACAGCTCGAGGAGCTCCAAACTTAGAATTATTAATTGCAGGCAAGAGCAATCGAATACGAAGAGTTAAAGATCAGACATATTAGCACCGCCACAGCGTTGCAGACCGAGATTCACAGGCTGGTAAGTCAACACTCAGCCAAGGTTGAATTGATGCACAAATAGACAGAGGGTATCAAAACTGAACTCGAGAATCAGAAGGTCGCGGCAGCCAGCGCCAAAACGGACGATGTCACTACTTTGGAGCCAATCAAGCAGAAAAACGATCGATCAGGAGGGAGATAACCAACATCCAGAACAAGATGCAAGAATATGAGGCGAAGGTCGAGAGATACCAGCAGACTTACCAGACAGAGAAGAGTTACGCAATTGAAACGATAAAGACTCTCTGAGAAGAAAGAGATGCAGAAATTAACAATAGAAAAACAAGCGAGCCAGAGAACTCGAGACTTCATTCTCTGTATCTTAACCTGGAATACGAGAGCAACAACTATCAGGCCAACTGAGACATTGTGTATGGAAGAAATGGAGGAGACGAAGCTGAAAAATTCTACTTTGTAAACTGAAATAAACGGTATAGCGTCTACCCTCACTCTTCAAATAAAGGAGGGCAAAATGTTTCAGGTCAAGGCGCAAGAGCTAGAAAAAACTATTAATACCCTTTCTTAAAACAATAAATTGCTTGAAATGCAGCTTCGAGAAGAATTGGCTCAGTAGAATACATAAAACCAGAAAATCAAGCAAAGATACGAGGCTGCCCTCGAAGACAACAAGTAACTTCACAAACGAGAGAAGGTTGAAATGCATATTCCTTGATTAACAAGATTGTCAGTTCCCCATGATCGCAATACTCGGTCAGCATGTAGTGGCTTCGGGATCCTCAATGTGGGCGATCAATGAGACAATGTTCGGGTTGAGTTCATCGTGGATCTTAAAAGGATTAATTTCTTGAAATAACCTATAATTTAGATATGTAACAAATAGTAAATGATATAAAAAGATTTACTTCTTGCTGATGATATATATATTTAATTTATCAATCTATTTGGGGATACTTCGTAGTTAAAGACTCTTCGATTTGGTTATATCAAGGTGATCCCTTACCAATGACTTTTATGGCCTAATATGTATTACCATTATTTTATCCGATTTGAAAAAATCATTAAAAAAAGTAAAAGAAATCTTTGTAAATAAAAAACATAACAATACAGATATTTGCATAAATATAAAATACAAGTGTTGGATGATTCAGTTTAAAAAAATAAAGAGGTATTGTTGGAAAATAGCAATATTTGTTTTTTAATGCGGATTAGGAAATGGATTTACAAAGAAGTCTATCGATTTGTATAGTGTTGCACTTTAAATCCATATTCGACCAAGTTTTTATAGAATATGCAGATCCTGGAAGGTAAATCGTAAAAGAACCAGATACGGAGATCGTTTCCGAATTTTAAAGATAACGATATAGACTGTGAAATAGAATTGTACGCTGAGAAGTACTGGTGTCTGGATTTAGGTGTTCGTTGAATACATAAGAAAATATTAATCTAATATTGAAATATGATATAGATCGTTATAGTTTTGACTGCATGCGATGCAGATGTAAATATTGTACTTAAAGAAGAGAGACTATCATTTAAATATAGTATCTAACTGAATTATTTATATCAAGCATAACTATACGCATATGTATTACTTAAGGGTCGATGCCCTCCGAAATATCAACCCACATCCGATAAATATAAGACAAGTAACATTTATAATTGTCTTGATCATTACTTTATTCAAGTTCTGGTTATTCTTTCCTCTGCATATTCTGAAAGCTTAATTATTGTCATGACTTTCAGTAAGTCGCCATATCTTAATGGCTTTGTTTTCCGATCGAGCTTCTGTGTCTTTGTCGGATTCTTTCTGATATTGTCATGCATGTCGTAGATATCAATCTCCACGGATGTGTTTACTTGAAACTTATATATATGCACTTCTCTAGTCTGTCCGAATCTGTGCACATGGCTGATAGCTTGATCTTAGAGAATAGGATTCCATCCAGGTTCACAGATTACAACATGATTAGCTTCAATCAAATTAATGTCCGCCGATCCTGTACTCGAAAGGAACATTATTTTTGCCTCTGGACGGGTTTTGAATTTGTTTATGTTTTGTTCAACAGTCTACTTCCTCATTCGTACATCGATCTTCTGTAAAATAAATTATAAAAAATAAATATTTTTTAATTGGTTTTCAGTATATGATTTACAAAGGAAGAGATTCCACGTTCATTGCAAAGATGCTGCAACGTATCAAAGGTTTGCATCCATTAGGAACATATGATAACCTTTTCATTCCTTTGGATAATCGACTGGATTACCTCAAGGATTTTGTTGTATTTCGTGGAAGATATTTCCAGGCTTTTGTGGACGAGCTATGGAAGTTCAGTTTAACATATTTTTTAAAAAGCCACGAAAGGTTAGTTGCACAATGGACAATTTTTCGGAATTCTAAGCAGACATTAAACACAATAAATGTGTAGACACTTCAATAAGCCCATTTTTTTGCCTTACTCGAAACAGATGAAGCAGGGGTCGGTTGTAAGATTCGTTTTGACTCCCTCAATGACATACGAGGATTTCCTGCCTTGAAACAACCTATCAATCTATTTTTTCATGTAATCGACATTTAAAAAATCTTCTACTTTGGTGTTTTTGAAGACGAGGAGGGGGTGGTTGCAAAATCTTCTGAGTATGTTGATGAATGACACCAGTTGATTGTATTTGTTTCCGTTTATGTTTGGTTTTTTTATAATGTCTAGAGTATTGACGAAAATCATAGTGTAGATATTGTTCTCCTGTGGTGTGAACTCCAGAGTAAACAAATGAGTGAATCGAGTAGGTAGTGCCAGAATATTTTCTCCAGTCGTATCAACTGTTTTCTTCATCCGCCGCAGCATAAGAGACCTTGGTAACGAATGCAACAACTAATTCCTCTCGTCTTGCGATCTGGCATTTTTTAAA
Organism: Halesus radiatus; assembly: GCA_022606495.2. Taxonomy (NCBI): domain Eukaryota; kingdom Metazoa; phylum Arthropoda; class Insecta; order Trichoptera; family Limnephilidae; genus Halesus; species Halesus radiatus. The sequence continues at coordinate 1,073 of JAHDVE020002934.1, read as the reverse complement.
TGTTTTCTCCAATGTTCCCAGTCTGAAAGGACATCGACTTTCAGAAACTTGATGATACTATAGAGCTCGTTGAGGTTGTTTTGGAGAGGGGTTCCTGTTATGCACCACCGAAACCTCGTTTTTAGCTCAAAAGCCCCGCAGGCTGTTTGGCTAGTTCTGGTATTGATATGATGAGCATCATCCAAAATGACTCTTCTCCATGTGTAATTAAAGATATTTTTTTGGTTCTTCTTTTTGCTTGGCTAAGTAGACTTTTATGTAAATCTATCGTATTCAATTCCCAACGTTTTATATGTAGTAATCACAACGTGGTACTCCGAAAGTGGTGGATTTAAAAAGCGATCTCTTTCGTGGTAGACAAGGACTTTTGGCTCGTTGCGCATGTGTTTCTCAATTTAATTTCGCCAGTTAATCAGCACAGTCAAGGGAACTACAATTAAATTTGATATGGGTCCTTTTTCGGCCAGATTGGTGAGGTCATCACCAATCAAACCTAGAATCATCACTGTCTTTCCCAGACCCAAGTCATCTGCTAAGATTCCTCCCCTGGTCAATTAAATTTCCTGCTGCAATTCTTCCGACACCCCTAATGTTGTCAAGTTGAGGCGAAGCTTTGACCCGTCTGGAAGCAATACGATTTCTTAGAATGGACTGATTTTCCTTTCAAATTACTCTCTCTTTTTTTCAATCAAATCAGTTTCGAAGAACTACTTGTTGAAGAGTGCTGCGAAAGGTAACCTGCCCTCCCGATATTTGAGGAAGCTCAATGCTTGCAGTTGGTAGGGCTTGAGCTCCGAGGCCATACTATCGGGCTGCGGATATTTTTTGAGCATCCTCATAGCTTGCTCATGTTGCTCGTTTTCAGCCTAGCGGGACAGCTATTGTCCGAGTTACCAAGAGTTTTTTAAGATGTGTTCCCAGGACTTCCCATCATTCTGAACGAGTTTTTGGAAATTCAGGTGCTAATTGTAAATATATGATTGCAACAGAGAATCAGACTTTTGTCTCTCAGAGCGTTAGGCTTAGTCCTTGTCAGACATGAGAGCTTCTAGGTAGTTTAAACTAGATATTGG